>OV651834.1:3625904-3741946 GCA_927349885.1 Psylliodes chrysocephalus
ACGTTATGAAACTGGCGGTAAAAATTGTGAACAAGATTAGAGCTCAAGCGTTACAAAGAAGATTATTCAAAACCTTGGACGATGAAGTTGACTGTCAATACGGGAACCTACTCCTTCACTCTGAAGTCCGATGGTTAAGTAGAGGACGGGTGCTGAAACGTTTTAATGATGTCCTATCTAACATAGTTCAATTTGTCAAACAACGCGATGAACCGACTCCGGAACTAGAAAATTCAATCTGGCTTAGAGATTTTGGTTTTCTCGTAAACATTACAGAGAAATTAAACGAACTTAATTTGCAGCTTCAGGGGAGAGACAAAGAACTAGCGGAAATGATTTCTGATATAAAAGCATTTATCCAAAAGCTGGAGTTTTGGTAACAAAACCTAATTAACAGCGATGCCAAGCATTTTCCTATTCTTTCAGAAAAAACATCTCAAAATCCATTAGAACCCTATGACAGCAACTATCATGTAGAAATAGTTTCTACCCTGAAGAATAACTTCAAAAATCGTTTTAAGGATTTCAACGAAATGGCTTTAGTAGCGCAGTTTGTTGTTTCACCCTTTATGGAAATTGATATCCAACAGTTTGCAACTTGTGTTATGCAGAACTTTGGCGAAGACATCGCTGCAACAGAAATAGAAGTAATTGAGTTTCAAAATGATTTAGCCTTAAAATGTCTCACTGCAATCATTAAATATATTATTATAAGCTGCTAAAGTTTCACTAAAATCCATATACTGACATGGCGGCTTTAAACATGGCAAGTAACTTATCTATATTTCAGAAATTAACAATGAAATATTCACATTGCTCTGCTCTGCTCTGGAACTTGAACTTATTCGTCGACCATTAATAATTTAATGCATTAGCGTTTAACACACTGATCCATTAAGCCACCAAGCCGCATTGGAACACAAATCTGCATTTTGACACGTATCTATTATTTTCTATAAATCTGTAATGACTACACACACTACGTAGGAAAATAAAATAAAAATATATTGTGCAAATTTATTTTATTTATCACAATATTATTTACAAGCACTTACACATAAACTATAATCAATTTATATAAAATAACTTCACAGTAACATATGCCCGTGTGCCGAAACAAAACAATAATAATAATAATAGATAACTGAACAATTAACATATTCATTAATGCTAATTAAAGTCTCATTTACAGGAGATTATTTTATTATTTACAAAGGTTTCAAGTTTACTTTTTAGAAAAAGTAGTTTTTTATCGATTTGATTGCTGTAATCTACAAAGTGTCATTAAAAATGTAACAATGTATTTATTAAAAAAAAATTTAAAACATTCTGTCATTATTTTTAAATTGTTAATTTTCGATGACACCCTGTAATATATTTAAATATTGAATATAGTATTAAAAGTATATTAAGCGTATATTAAAGTTTGAATTCCTTTTTTTATATATATTAATTGTTTAATTGAAAGAAAAATACAAAGTGGTTAGAATAACATTTTTTTAAGATATTCCTATTACAATTTGTAACCTTGATGTTAAAAAAAAATTACTTGCAAATCTTCTGAAGGATAGATGGAAAATTAGCGATAGTGAAAATGCCGGTGCTCCATTCAATTCATCAGTATTTTATAGTTTATTCCATCCGACACTTCTGACGATTTATCAACATTATTTTAAAATATCTTAGTACTCCACTGGTCAACTGTCTGAAGGCAATTAGGAAGCCATTAATTTTTTTATGGAATAACACAATATAAGTAGAATAAGTAGAAGAGATCTGAGGGTACGGGGCACTACTTCCGAAGTCGCCGCTAGATGGCGCCACCTGTCAATGATCAGCTAAGTCGTTTGCGACTCGGCTAAACGATGGTTCAATGGGACTGGGGGCGTTGGCTTGATAAAAAATTGTAACCCATTTGGTAATTAAATAATTCTTGTATTATGTTTCAAATAATATTTAAAATTTCACATTTAAAGCATTTTTTGTTTTTTAATTATTATTTAATTGTTTTAATCAAGTACTAGCTGATGATATTTTCATAGACGAAACGTAGTAAAATAGTAAAGTGTAACATATCGTTATATTTAGCTATACAGGGTGTTATTGAAATACACGTACATATTAAAACTGGGTATTGCGCAGATCCCCACTGAATGTAGAAAAATATTATTTTTTAAAAATACCCCTTATTAAAGGAGTTATTAATTTTTGAAAATTAATTCTAAAACAAACGTACTTCACTGATATGTTGAGGATGACCTATATAAATTAGGTTTATTTACCTATTTTAAACATCAACAGTAATTAATATGCAAGTTTTTGTCAGATGATAAGAAAACTAGTCTTGTAAGAAATAACCATGTTGCCAAGATTTTCGAATTAATTTCTATTTCCGAAGACTGGTTTTTACTACCCTCGTTATCAAAAAACTAGAATATTTGATAAATGATTGTTTTTAAACTATACATTTTTGAAACTATAGATTATTAAAATTTTAGTTGATTTACGAATCTGGCAAACACGAGCGCGTCATTTCCAAGTTGGTAAAAAGTGTTGTTACGATTACTTTTAAATATTTTTTTACGATGCCACTATTTACGAATATTGAACTAACGGATATAGTGCTGGTTTATGGGGCAGCTGGAGAAAATTCTCGGCAAGCACAAATCCTGTATCGCGAACGGTTTCCAAATCGGAGAATTCCGGACTGTCGTACGTTTATTTCAACTGTTCAGCATCTAAGAGACCATGGAAAATTTGAGAGTGTCAATGCAGATCGAGGGAGAACAAGAACACAAAGAACATTGGCGGCCGAAGAAGAAATATTGGAAGCTGTTGAAAACCGGCCTCAATTAAGTTGTAGAAGACTAGGTCTTGAAATTGGAGTGTCCTCATTTGTTGTGTGGCGGACACTTAAAGAACAAGGTTTACATCCTTATCACATCCAAAAAGTCCAGGCCTTATATCCAGGTGATGAAGAAAAGAGAGTGGAGTTTTGTGAATGGATGATTCAAAAATGCGTTGATATTCCTGATTTTCTAAAAATATTATTGTATACTGACGAGGCTTCATTCACTCGTGATGGCGTGTTCAATATGCACAATACGCATATTTGGAGTGATGAAAATCCTCACGCCATTAGGGAAACTGGGCATCAAAGAAAATTTTCAATAAATGTTTGGGCTGGCATAATAGATCAGTATTTAATCGGGCCTTATGTTCTTCCGAACAGATTAAATGGGCCAGGATATCTCCACTTTTTAGAAGATATTTTGCCAGTACTCCTAGAAGAGATACCGTTACAATTAAGGCAACGGATGTGGTACCTACTAGATGGCGCTCCTCCTCACTTTGATTTAAACGTATGACAGTTTTTGAACATTAGATTTCCTCAAAAGTGGATAGGCAGAAATGGACCTACTAAGGGGCCTCCGAGATCTCCGGACTTAAATCCATGCGATTTATTTTTGTGGGGTCACATGAAACAACTGGTTTATAATGAACCTATTAATAGTGTTGAACAATTAACCAATAAAGTTAATGCGGTAGCCGAGGAACTACGACAAAATCCAAGACTAATTTCTAATGTTCAAAGTTCTTTGGAAAGACGATTGCAAGTGTGTGTAAATAATAATGGACGGCATTTTGAACAATTACTGTAATAAACTTTATTTTGAATTAATTGGTTTTGCTACGGCAACAGTGCAATTTCTATGGGTAAGTTCAATTTCGATTTATTTTACTTCTTTAAATATGGAAACTAGTAGGTCGGAAAAGGGGACTCTTCCCCAATATTTAAATTTTAGAATTTGAAGTTAAAATTGGTGCCAATCGTTTTTGGCCATTACATACTATTCCCCATTTTAATATGTACGTGTATTTCAATAACACCCTGTATAAAAGCTATAAAATATTACAGTTAAAAATCCAGGTCCGTATTTAAAAAAATAAGTTGAAGGTGGCCCTGCAAATACGAAACGGCGTAATAAAAATTGTGACATGGCAGATTATAGGGAACTTGATTTATAACAAAAACTTCGTATAATTTTTTTTGTATCTTTTATAATAACAACGTACGACTTAAAAAACGAAAATGAGGTTTTTCGGATTTTATCGAATATCTCCGGAACCAGTCAGAAAATCTGGAACTTCTATGGACCATTATCCGTCAAATTACGACACTTTTTCCCCATTTTACCGACAATGTATAGCTTAAGGTTTATGAGATCTCTGTGTACGCAAATTTAATCTGGTCCACCCTGTATACCTATAGTTTCATATTAATTAAATCTCTCTCGCGCGCAGCCCATTCGTTCTCCCATTCCTCTTCGTCGACCCGTAGGCCTCCCCAACGACCCCCTAGGCCTCCCAGTCAACGCGCCCCCCCACCATTGAATCATCGCTTAGCTGAGTCGCAAACCACTTAGTTAAGTTTTAATTGTCCACCACTGACAGGTGACGCCATCTAGTGGCGACTTTAGAAGTAGTGTCTCCGTACCCTTAGATCTCTTCTACTAATTCTACTTATATTGTGTTATTCCATAAAAAAATTAATGTCTTTCTAATTGACTTTAGACAGTTGACTAATGAAGTACTAAGATATTTTAAAATAATGTTGATAAATCCTCAGAAGTGAACTTGAAATAAATTTGGATGATACTGGTGATGATAGTAATATTATTTCAGAACATGAAATTAGTGACTGTATAAAAGTAGTATAAGAATAAAAAGATATTATTTAATTTGTTATTTATTTAAATTCAGAAATATCCTTCCATAATCTAATATTGAAGACCTTGATGATTTGTATCAAATAAATAAAAAAAAAAAGTCAACAAATACATTGAACCATTAATATTAGAAGTTTCAGATTATTTATAATAAATTAATTTTTAATTTTATAACAATTTTTTACTCTATTTTTTTGATCTATTATGAAAAATATACAATAATGTTTTATTTTTCTAAAACAAAAAGCTTTTTTTTAAAAATTTGATGTTTGTTGTTACTTATTGGGGATATTCAAACTTTAATTACACTAACATCTTGTTAAGAAGCTTTTTTTCTTTAAATCGCTTATGTATTACAGAAAAATTGAGCCCAATTAATTTTTGATATGTTGACAAAAAAATTGCCTATATGTAGATGCCATTGCAAACATTTTTTTAAAGATTTTTATTGACCACATGAGAATGTTTTTTTTTTTCTATTTTAGTAATAATTAATAATTCAATTATATTCACTATATTTATTTATATTAGAGGAAATTTCATAAGATACAGTGGCATTTTTGTCATTTCTCAATGTATTAAAATCGTTAAAATACTAAATTTTGAATATAAAAAAATATATCGAGTAAAATATTATCAAATCTATTTTTTTCAGATTTATCACATTTAAATATCTTTTTTGGTTTTCGGTTTATTCAAATGGGAAAAGTTATGCATATTTTTGATTTATTATATTTTGATGCATCTGTAGTCAATAAAAATTTTAAAATTTTCTATTTTTGCACAATATTTCCGTTACTAAAAAATCACTAGGTATATTTTTAACGGTTTTTATCATCTAATTATTTGACAATTTATATATGGCCGGCAACATTAAAATTATAGTATACAGGGGCGGCTTGTGACCAACATTTTAAGGGTTCACAGTAGCAAAATATATGTAGATCCCTGTCTGTGTTTTTTCATACATTTGTACTGATACATATATTCTGTCACTGTGAACCACCCCACGAGCCGCCACTGGTATATTATCAATGAACAGTGAACAGTCGTTGGTTTATAGATATTTTAGATTTTGTGAGATCAAAAGATCAAAATTTGTGTTTTAAATATTTTTTTAATGTTTGTAAAATTCCATTTTCAAAATAAAATGAAATCTATTTTAATATGTCAAATATAAAGTTTCCTAAAATAAAAATATATTGGCGCCCACATGTACTAAAAATTATTTGCATTGGAATCCTGGTAAATGTGGTGTTATGACATATACTAGAAAAAAATCATATTTCTCCTTTGATTATCAGATCAATGGCACTGTGTTAAGTAAGCTGGAGTTTATAAAGGATCTAGGAGTCCATTTTGACAGGAAATTAACTTTCGCAAGGCATATTGAGTCTTGGTTTTGTAATTCGAAATTCCAAACAATTTAAAAATATACATACAATGAAGTTATTATAATATTAGTTTTGTTAGATCTAGACTTGAGTATGCGTCAGTTGTATGGAATCCATCTCTTAACATTTATAGTAGCACTATTAAAAATGTGCAAAGAAAATTTAAGTCCGCATCATATCTTCTAGATAATATCTATCCTGCTAGAGGATTTCCTCATGATCAACGGTTCTCCAATTTTTCAAATGATCAATAATTATCATCGCCTTCAAGAAAGTTTGGATATTTTTAGTTGTAAGAAAATAGATATTTTTAGGCGTAACATAAGTATACTACATAGTTATCTTTATCGCATAATTAGAATCGAACTTCCTTCAGATAAGTCGTTTAATCCATTAATTAGAAATTAAAATCAACACATTAGAAAATAAAAGTTTAGACATTCTTCAAGAATAAATATAAGTAAATATAAAGAGATATAAAAAAAATAGATGTAAACGTGCAGGACCTTCATTTTTTAATGTACAACTTAAAAAAGAAACGAGTAAGGACAACATTAGGTAGCCTAGGTAAAAAATCCTTTAAAAGACTATTTCTTTTCAATAAAATAAACAGTTTGAATCTATTTTGCTATAAAGGCAATAAAAATTGAAAGACTGTTCACTGTTGATAATAGATTTATCAGAAACCTTTAGATTATGTACATTATGAGATTAAGGGTCAGTATTTTCCTCTCTAAGTAAAGTTGATTAAATTATAGGGCTCTTCTTTGTTAATCTGTCAAGTAAACTTACATATAATTTTACTCAGAGATGAAAAGATCGATCCTTAATTATATGTCACGGTATTTAGAAAATATTTCTTATAACTATTCATTGTTTTAATTTCTTTATTATTGAACCAAAACTTGAATAAGGTGAAACATTTCTTAGATTTACAGTATTTATATGAAATAAAACAGCTTCAAGATCTGAACAAAAGTGCCAAACAAAAGATCTAAAAGTAATTATTAAAGGAGTTGCAGAAGAATTTATAATTGAAGATGTAGAAATTGTTATAAAAACTTTAAAATGCTGCAGAAAATCTATGAGGGTGGATATAGGAAGGAGAAGTGAATATTCTTCAGTAGTGAAGTGTTTTAAATATGCAAAATATGTATAAGAAAGTGATCTTCAACTTGATAAAGCTATAACTATCAGCAGAGCTGAAGAAATGATAAAAATACAAAGTAGAGTTGTCAGTAGAGCCAACAATGACACAGGAAGTAAACATAATAAAACATTGACCAATGACGAAAAGCTAAAAAGATCTTGGCTTGTATATTCTAAAACAAAAAATGCAATTTTATCATGGAAAAAAATACAGTCAGATATGATAGTTTGGCCATTTTTTAACAATTTGATCCCAAAATTTCGGAAGTTAGGTTAAAATTAATAATTTTTCTACCGTCAGACAAATTCAGTAAGTAAGAGAGAGTGTATCACGTGGTCCGATTCAAACGGAAAAAACGGCATTATGTAGTGAAAGTGGTGTAGATTAACGTAGAAGAGAAAACACATGCGCAAAACGAAAAGCCAGAATGGCCTTAGCATGTATCTTTGTTTTGAAATTTTAACTAGTTTTGAAGTTACAAGGTGTCAAAGTTAAACTTGAATTTTTTACTACATCTACATTGTTGTCTTTATTTTGTCACTGTTACCAAACTAATTATTTTACAATCTTTAAAATTTGGAAAAAATGTTAACAAAAGCTATAGAAATCTATTTTGGAAGATCACATTTTGAAATTTTAACTAGTTTTGAAGTTACAAGGTGTCAAAGTTAAACTTGAATTTTTTACTACATGTACATTGTTGTCTTTATTTTGTCACTGTTATCAAACTAATTATTTTACAATCTTTAAAATTTGGAAAAAATGTTAACAAAAGCTATAGAAATCTATTTTTGAAGACCAGATTTTGAAATTTTAACTAGTTTTGAAGTTACAAGGTGTCAAAGTTAAACTTGAATTTTTTACTACATGTACATTGTTGTCTTTATTTTATCACTGTTTCCAAACTAATTATTTTACAATCTTTAAAATTTAGAAAATTGTTAGCAAAAGCTATAGAAATCTATTTTGGAAGATCACATTTTGAAATTTTAACTAGTTTTGAAGTTACAAGGTGTCAAAGTTAAACTTGAATTTTTTACTACATGTACATTATTGTCTTTATTTTATCACTGTTTCCAAACTAATTATTTTACAATCTTTAAAATTTAGAAAATTGTTAGCAAAAGCTATAGAAATCTATTTTGGAAGATCACATTTTGAAATTTTAACTAGTTTTGAAGTTACAAGGTGTCAAAGTTAAACTTGAATTTTTTACTACATGTACATTGTTGTCTTTATTTTATCACTGTTTCCAAACTAATTATTTTACAATCTTTAAAATTTAGAAAATTGTTAGCAAAAGCTATAGAAATCTATTTTGGAAGATCACATTTTGAAATTTTAACTAGTTTTGAAGTTACAAGGTGTCAAAGTTAAACTTGAATTTTTTACTACATTTACATTGTTGTCTTTATTTTGTCACTGTTATCAAACTAATTATTTTACAATCTTTAAAATTTGGAAAAATGTTAACAAAAGCTATAGAAATCTATTTTTGAAGACCAGATTTTGAAATTTTTACTAGTTTTGAAGTTACAAGGTGTCAAAGTTAAACTTGAATTTTTTACTACATCTACAATGACGAAAAGCTAAAAAGACCTTGGCTTGTATATTCTAAAACAAAAAATGCAATTTTATCATGGAAAAAAATACAGTCAGATATGATAGTTTGGCCATTTTTTAACAATTTGATCCCAAAATTTCGGAAGTTAGGTTAAAATTAATAATTTTTCTACCGTCAGACAAATTCAGTAGGTAAGAGAGAGAGTGTATCACGTGGTCCGATTCAAACGGGAAAAACGGCATTATGTAGAGAACGTGGTATAGATTAACGTAGAAGAGAAAAAACATGTGTAAAGCCAGAATGGCCTTAGCGTGTATCTTTGTAATTGTTGGCCCGATTCAAATGAAAAAAACGGCATTATGAAAAGAACGCGGTATAAATTAACGTAGAAGAGAAAACACATGCGCGAAACGAAAAGCCAGAATGGCCTTAGCGTGTATCTCTGTTATTATTGGTCTGATTCAAACGGGAAAAACGGCATTATGTAGATAACGATTAACATTGAAGAGAAAAATCGACGTTTCGTTTGACGCATGCAACGCACGACATCGATCGATTTTGTAGCCAGAATAACGGTAATATCGCGTCGCATCGAATCGATGGCAGATGGACATGTCAACGGGCGGGGAAGGGGCGGAAGAGACCATAAAAAAATACGTGTGAATTAAAACTATTATTTCCAAAACTAAAAAAAATTGGCAGACAATAGTAAGTCAACCAACAAGTGCGAAGTACCTTCTTAGATCGAGTCATTTCGTGACCATTCGGAATCCCAACGTATACACCCAACTGAAAAGGTAGACATCGCAGTTTACACATATTTAAATAATTAGGCAACATACATGACACTGCGTAATATCGCATTGTGTCACGACGCTTCGATCAAAATCAAGATGGCAGCTGGACATGTCAAGGGGCGGAAGAGAGCACCTGAGATGCACCACCTGTCACAGCAAGTAAAAACACGTTCACAATGTATAGCTTGTCATCAGGTAAAGAATTATCAACTGTCAAAATGATACGAAGAGGAATTGAGACAGACGGTCATAAACGGAATATCAGAAGAAAAAATTAATAAATTTACAAAATAATTTAACAAAGAAAACGTCAAATGAAAACGTCAAACTAAAACGTCAAACGAAAACGTTAAATGAAAACGTCAAACATCAATAGTTCTCTACATAATGCCGTTTTTCCCGTTTGAATCGGACCACGTGATACACGCTAAGGTCATTCTGGCTTTACACATGTTTTTTTTCTTCTACGTTAATCTATACCGCGTTCTCTACACAATGCCGTTTTTTCCGTTTGAATCGGACCACGTGATACACGCTAAGGTCATTCTGGCTTTACACATGTTTTTTTTCTTCTACGTTAATCTATACCGCGTTCTCTACATAATGCCGTTTTTTCCGTTTGAATCGGACCACGTGATGCACTATCTCTCACTCTTACCTACTGAATTTGTACCTCTCACTCTTACACATTGAATTCCCTATGTGTCACCGTATTGGCTTTGTCTATCTACTAATTTTTGACCCCATTTTCGAACTTTAGAGAGGGTTGTAGGTAAGCATAAATATCAGATATAAAATATTCTCTAACGTTTTTGAATCTTTAATGCTAAGGCCATTCTGGCTTTTCGTTCTGCGCATGTTTTTTCTCTTTTACGTAAATCTATACCACGTTCTCGACATAGTACCGTTTTTCCCGTTTGAATCGGACCAACAATAACAAAGATACACGCTAAGGCCATTCTGGCTTTTCGTTCTGGGCATGTTTTTTCTCTTTCTCTACATAATGCCGTTTTTCCCGTTTGGATCGGACCAATAGCAGTGAAGATACATGCTAAGGCCATTCTGGCTTTTCGTTCTGAGTGTTTTTTTCTTCTACGTTAATTTATACCACGTTTTCTACATAATACCGTTTTTCCCGTTTGAATCGGACCACGTGATACACTCTCTCTCACTCTTACCTACTGAATTTGTACCTCTCACTCTTACACATTGAATTACCTATGCGTCACCGTATTGGCTTTGTCTATCTACTAAAATTCATATGAAATCGCTATCATTTTTTATTTTCGTGTTCAATCCGTTATCATTTAAAAACGTTTACTTTTATCAGTGTAACTTTATTCTGTCTCAGTGTAGAAGGGGTAAAAATTGTATATAAAATACTTTTTCACCCTTAGAATCGCCTAATAAGGATTTTTGTTGACAAAACATATTTTTCGACTTAATTTACATTAATTTACAGCAATTTTGCAATTTTTTCTGTAAATCGTTGCATATTTAAACTTAGAAGTTTTAAAATATGAAATTTTCAAACTATTGTTAACATTAAATCGCACGGCTATGAGAAGAAAATCAATTCGTCAACTGGACCAGATATCGAAGTGATGAATCAATCAAAATTCATAAAGGGTTTTTATGATGATTTTGTGAAAATGATTATTTGAGTTTCGTCATGCGAATAAAACATTTGTATTTGTTTCTTAGTTTATTATTTAAAAATACTCCGTTCTTAATTCCATTTTAACACTATGATGTTTTTATTGGTTAATAATGAAAGATTGAATACGTTTTTCATTATTCCATTTCAACTTTTGTTTATAGAAAGTCATAGAAATAATATAGAAGACCAATATAAACATAACATTTAAGCAGAAATTGAAACCTACTGTGCATAAAAACGCGTCTCTGCGCCTGACATCGCAAAATAGTGTGTCTAGAAGCTTGCGCAATATGCATGACTTGTCCCTGTAGTGTTGCCAAATATATTAAACATACCTAACAGAAAAGAATTTTAAATTAATTAATTTTTAAATTATATGATTTAAACAGTTTATATCTACGAAATATCGCCACAAAATAACTTATAAACATTTAAATAATCAACTAATAATATTTATGTGTAATTACATTCCCAAAAAATATATAAAAATACCGTATTAATGTCATTAATACCGTATTTTTAATGTTCAATAAGCGATTCACCTACAAATTCAATATTGACCTGGCAATAGCACTAAAATCCGGTGTTTCAAGGATATATGACGCTGCCCTTACAGGACCGTTTGTAGTTTATTATTTATGCCGCGTTTGAGAATCCACATCGGATGCATCTGAGATGTAGTAGTAGTAAATCTTTGATCACGTGATTCAGTATACGTAAATGTAATGGGACAGATGTGTCCGATGTGGATAAAAAACGCTAGAGATGTAAAAAATGCATCCGATGTGGATTCTCAAACGCGGCATTAATTACATGATGAAAGTGGCATTTTATTTTTAGTTTTGTGTAGTGTTTAGTCAAATCCTAGGTACACTAAAAGACATTTTTACATTGGCTAATGAAAATGTAATCAATGTATAAGGCAGCTGTTATATTTATTACAAGATTTATGTCTGCAAATCTAAACCTACCTAAGAATTATAATTATGTAAATAGAGAGCTGTATATTAATATACAGGCTGCCCAGCGACGGGGAGACATTATCGATATCGGTTTTAAGGCATTTTAAAACATAAACCCGATCTCAACAATCTTAGGAACTCTTCTGTCACTCGATATTTTAATCGGTACTTCCTCTTCGCTTTTTGGCTGGCACAACAATTATTTACATTTCTTCATTCCTTACCGCGTTCGAACCAGTAAGGTTTAAAGAAATTTAAAAAAAAACCTACTTTAAAAATAAAGATGTTAATGATTTTCTTATGGATCCCATCTTCAGATCTTGACTTAATGTATATAAAACTGTTTCCTTTTCTAACAAAAAGAATCCTAGAAATCGGGCAACGTATTAAAGAATTATCGCTCAACGTACTTAAAAAAATATTTCAACGAATTAAGAATATCCTACCATTTTGAAGTATGTTAAAAAAAAAATTGTTAATAAAGTGAAAAGTAGGGCATGAACATATATTATAAAGTATATAAAATGATAGATAAATCCAGTTTAGAAGGTATTATAAATAAACTGTGGAAATATCGAGAATCTCGATTTTGAATCGGAAAAATATTCTACGCAATTTAGTATGAAAGCTAATCAAAATGAAACACATGAACGACAAACTGTTATTGACAACTTTCTTCAAACGTTTTCTATTTTTTCGAAAACTAACTAGATAGTTCGAAAATCATTTCCTTCGTTAAAACGCCTCTTGTTCCGAAAAAGGTACACGCCTGTCAACATTCATCGTTCATTAAAAAAGTGGTAGATACAAAACGCTTCGTATTGTAAGGCCAAAATATATTTAGAAATCGAAATAGTCATATAAACAAAAAAATCATATGAGTGAGATAACTACCAAATTAATGATTTACAAGTTTATTCCTATTATTTATAAAATAGGTTTGCAATGTGCTGGTGTGGAATGTTATCATCGACTAAAAACTTTAAATCTTTGTATTAAATTGATCGAAAACAAACTATAAATTGGTTTAGGCTATATAAAATGTTTCTAGTAAGCAGCAACTAATTTTTATTATGGAACCGAAAGACCCTTTTAAAAGGGTTCAAAATTAAAATAAAATATGTACCAAGTAAATGTAGTAGTATTTTTTAATTTTTTAATTTATATTGAAAATGGTAACATGAAAGGTTTTCTGTCTAACGACTCATAGTCTCGGCTGACAAAATGTAAAAAAATATCGAACATAATATTCCTGGGCCCTATTTTGCACTCCCCAGATTAAATTTAGTTGTTGCAAATGATATTATCAAATAAGATGTCAAATCACAAGCAAAACCTCGTGACTACAGTACTAATGATTGCCTGTTTGGAAAAGTATCTTTGTTTGTAAATATTTATATGCATAGTTATATTTAAATGCGCGAGTGTAATGTTAAGAGCGATATCCATGCAACACCTAACAGCAAATTCAGATTTAGAACACACTGATAACTTTCAGTGCATCTGAACCCACTTTGGCAACGTTGCTCTATTCCCAGGCTTATGCTCCCTTCAATTTATTACTTATAAACTATAGATGATTTAAAATATTAAAAATGCGGATAAATCGCAGGTCCGGTCTAACAAAGAGTATTTCTGTTTTGTTTTCTCGTTTAAAATATCTTTTAAAGGTATAACCTGGTGTAACATTTTCGAAAAAATTTTTTTATAACTAATTTATTTATTTACGAAATATATTTTTAAATATACATATGTACCTATTTCTACATTTTCTGATATACAGGGTGTTTGTTGGTAAGTGTGAATGATTTTAGGGAATGTTTGCCGAAGTTATTTTATAAAAAAAACAGATCGAAAAAGTCAGTGGCGCAGTACTTTTTTATTAAAAAAGTGGCATTCTCGCACAAACGCTACTGGTACAAGTAGAAATATTTGGAACACCCCAAAAAATACACATTTGCCCCTTCAAAGTTTTTTTGCAAATTTAGAGTAAATATCTTTAAAACTATTAAAAATAATTAATAAAATTTAATAAATTAAAATTTAAACATTCTGTATCTCGGAAACGAAGCATATTTCGACCTACTTTTATAGGAACTTTTTTTTAACAAAATAACTTTGATAACAATTTGCAAAAATCGTTCGTACTTATTTACAAATACCCTGTATAAAAATACTTTTTTTAAATAATAACCCATTTGATACTAGTTTGTGCAACAACAGTGGACAATCCACTGGAGTTGTACAGTATGTTTTTTTCTACGACCCACTAACGAAAATCTACAAATTTAAAGTATTATTTTAGGAAAAGACAAAATAATTAATTTTAAAATCATTTATGACTTTACTAATTTGTGAAATAAAATAAACATGAAAAAATATTTCATTTAATTAGTCCCCAGCCCAGATTTGAACTCGGACCTCTCGCGTGAAAGACAGATGCCGTATCATCATTTTCACCTCCACATTTAAAATTTAAGTTCTAAAAGTAGTAATTAAATTACTTTCATATAGGTAGTTTAATTCAAATTTAGGATTTTTTAAATTGTGGTCTAAATTAAAATTATTTATGAATCCTACGCAAAAATAACTCATTTTAATGTATATTTAATCTCAATTCCTAAAAAATATACTGACAATTAGTTTGACAGAATTGTCACTTATTTAAAATTTTAAAAATAAGAGTTGTTGGGTGTCCAATATATAAACTGTGATTGGTGGATTTCATTTTTTTGCAGTGTTCTCACTACCCAGAATGGATATGAAATATATTCGTTGAGTTGAACGCAATAGTATATTTTTTCGTTTTGTATCTGTGCGTGAATAGTAGTTTGTGCAACAAAATTGGATATGATGGCCATATCGCACGAAGACGAAGTTTCAGAACGACGCCGTAGACGGAGTGCTTAATCGTCTGAGTGCGATACAGACAATCTACTCGAGTTGTACAGTATATTTTTTCTACGACACCCTAACGAAATTCTACAAATTTAAAAAAGTAATTTATTAAGACAAAATAAATAATTTTAAAATAATGTATGACTTTTAATAATTTATAAAATAAAATAAACATACAAAAACATTTAATTTAATTAGTCCCCAGCCATGATTGGAACTCGGGTCTCTCGCTTGGAGACAAACTCCGTGTCGTCGCCACACTTGCCATTATAGTTCTAATACTTGTAATTAAATTAGTTTTATATGGTTTGATTAAAATTTAAGATTTGTTTATAAATTTGGACGAAATAAAAATAAAAATTCTATTACTTATCGATTATACATAAGAAATATTCATTTTTACGTATATTTAATCTCAATAATTCAAAAATATACTGACAGTTAGTTTGACTACATAAAATTTAAAAAATAATAGTAGCCGGGTGACCAATATATAATCTGATTGGTGGATTTAACTGTTTTGCAGTGTTCTTACTAGGTAGAATGAATATGAAATATATTCGTTCATTTGAACGCAATGGAATACTTTTTTGTTTTGTAGTATGTGCGTAGATTAGCTAATATTCATGTGGGTATAGAAAAAAGCATATCCATGTGGATGTAGAAAATAGTAGTTTGTGTAACATGAGTGAATATAAATTAAATTGATTTCATATAGTTTAATTAAAATTTATAATTATTTATTTCTAAATATAGATCAAATAAAACTAGAAATGCTATTATTTATCGATTCTACACAAGTATAACTCATTTTACGCAATAGCATATTTTTTCGTTTTGTAGTCTGTACGTAGATACGCTATCCATTTGGGTGTAGAAAAAATTGTTTTCTAGTACTAAAAATATTTAAAAATAACATTGAGTAAAATGATTTATTATTAGTAAAAGAAGGAATAAAAATAATCATTTTTATTGACTATTGGTCGGATTTCTACTCGGATTTCTACTCAAATTTCTAATATCTAAACCTCTAGTGAAACGTGGATCTAAGATCTCGGGTAGTATACAATCTAAATAAAATTGCTTTAGTTTGTTTTCCATATACACCAAAATCTATCATCTTTTTTATTTTTTCTACTAACATACTTAAAGGTATTAAAATAAATAAAAAAAAAAATATTTCGTTTAGTTACGTTAAGTTGCCCCTGAACAATTATTGCATTTTCGCATTATCATTAATAATTGCAAATTTTATTATGTTGTAAACCATTGCTTTTTTCGGAGTCAGTTTTGAAGCAGTGGCAGGATATTTAATTTCGATAATACTGTCTGTTCCTAATAAACCGTCGGAACCTAAAAACCATATTCAGAATCCACAAATAAACCACATTTATTGGATATCCGCTTTAAATTTGTAAATATTGCTTTAAAGCTAAAGGTTTTTTTTTTATTCAATACTTAGTATATTAATTTCCCATATATTTTAACTTTAATGCTTAGAAGGGGTGCTAATGTTTGTCTTTTTCTAAGTAATCTAGCACGATATTTTATAGATTTCCGTCGAAACGGAAATATAATTTTCGGCATTTCCGAAAGTTTTCCCATTTTTATCACAAATTATTATAACTCAGCTTACACATAAAAGTTCATATAAACACATTGACTAAATACGAAACAAAAACACCTACACTTGAACTAAAAAGAATAAAGTTTTTTATTATTTTATTTTTATCCCAATTTTCCGGTACTGCATGCACCGCCAACGTCCGCCGCCTTGTTGCCAAATCAATTAATATGGATTGGAATCTTGACAGATTTTCTCAGATTTCCTAATTCAAGGTTTTCAAAAAATATACGCTTTGGACAAAAAAGTGTATTAGAAAGAATTAGCTGATTTTTATATAACAATTCCTGGTAAAGACTCCTTTTTGCAATAATTTTCATAATTTGTATAGAAATAATTAAAAAATTAGTTTTTCTGAATTCGGGCTCTACAGCGGAGTTCTCTATCATTTGCTTAGTAGGTATACCAAATTTTATAAAAAAATATTTAAAACTGAGAAAGAGAACCTTGAAGTCGTTTTAAGCCTGTTTCTAACCATGGATATCGCTCTTAAGTATAAACAAAATCCGCCCATTATGTATATTCGTTTAGTTACCGACCCTAGTAGATAGGCAATTTGTTATTGTTTTAAGTTTTACCGTAGGGAGAGAGAAAATCAATATTAGGATAAATGGTCCAGCTCCTTTCTGGTTACGTAGGTACCTAAAAAGTATTTTAGTTTTTGGTTAAGTAATTAATTATTGTAACAGTGATTTTCTTGTGATAGTACCTAATTTAGATTGTGGATTAAAGTTTTTGTATATAATTTCGCTGTTTAATAATAAACGTAGTCAAAACCGGAGCACGTGGTTTTTCTGGAAAGTATTTTTAAAATCACAAGCAAAATCTCATGACTACTGTACTAATGATTGCCAAAAATTAACTAATTCATATTTTATGCCATATCTTTCTTAATAAGGACTGTCAGAACCATATTTACCTTAACTTGAAATTTTTTTAATCGTTTTTTGTATAGAATCATCTCTAAAAATGTATGATTGAAATGTGTGAACTATTTGTTCGATCAATAAAAAACTTGCACCGGTCCTGTTCGCGCCAGCACCGTTATACGCATGAGCTCCGACACACTATTTTCTTCTTATGGTTTCATTTTTGATATATGGAATCGGCTTTCTATACTATTTCTATGTAGAAAGTACAGAACTGTATAATAAGAAATATTTTCAATAATACACGAGCTCGTTTGGGGGTTCTGAGACGATGACTCATTTTCATGTAATTTATGTCTCTGCAGTATTTAACAATTTGTTACATTTTACATTGATATTACAATATTCAGAAATCACATAAGCTTCTTGTTTTGGCCTATTTACAAAAGCATAACAATATTTCATCGAATCTTTGATACAGCGCTAAATTTAAAATTTCTAAATGATATTTCCAAGGCAAAATTAATAAATTTATGTGTAGTTGCTGGTATATCGTTAAAAAACTGAAAATTGCTGATATAATTTTGCCTTAAAAATAATAAAAAAAAAACCTTACAAAACGGGAATTGTATCAGTCTTTATTTAAGTCAAATTTATCGAGTAAAACATTTAAAAATATAAATAACTTCAACATATGTACAAGAGGGAGATGTTACTCAACAAAAACTACATATTTTTATATTTGTGTATAATTTTATATTTATACAGGGCGTTTCTTAATGCTATGCGAATATTTAAGAGTATGATTCTACAAGCGATTAAAAGTTGGAGGTAAAATAGAACGTTATCAGCGTGTACTTTGCATCTTTATCTAACAGTAGATAAGGTGCGAGATCCCCAACAACGCCTCCATTAAATACTGTTAGGCGAAAGTATAAACCAAAACTGTTCGATTATGAACAGAGAGATAAGATACCTCAAGATCCAAAGAAAAGGTTAAAATAAATTTCTTTTTAAAAATAATTGATCAAACAGCAGTGGTGGCCAACCTGGCGAGCGAGCGAGCGAGCGCGTTAGTGTTCGAGAACGATCAAGATTGCTTTGAACGGGATGAATACGCACGGCGCGACGACATTGCGCTTAGTTTAAAACTGAACGCGTAAAGAACGTCCAGCGGTTGGGTTATTAGAGAACAACAAAAAATAATATTATGGCAAGCAGTTGTAAGAAGGTAAATACATACCACTTTCATTCTTAATGGGAAGATAAATACTTTTTTACAGAAGTTAAAGATAAAAATGTGTGTTTGTTATGTAATACTTCGGTCTCCGTTGCTAACAAAGGAAATATTGAGAGACATCATAAAACTGTACATTCTAATTTTGAAAAATCATTCCCACTACATTCTGCCGCCAGAAAGGAGAAACTGAAACAGTTAAAAAAGCAGTTAATTGGACAACAATCAATATTTTTAAGAGAGAGAGAGAGATGCTTTATTGTCGTAAAAAAATTTACAAAAATTTTATAGACAAAGCGTGTAACTTAAATACTAAACATATTATAAAAATAACTAAACAGCAGAAAAAACAAACAGAAACAAACAGACAAAATAGGAATAACAATTGCAATGGATATGCAATATCCGTCATTATAATTATTCTAATTTAATTTTTAAATTTAAATTTAAACTTTAATATTTAATTATTTAATTAATGCCATTGTATGTGGAACTCAAATGTCTAAGGTACGTTATAAAATTCTGCTACTGTGTAATATGGTCTTTCTAGAAGAAAAGCTTTAGCCAGTCTTCGGAACTTATCGTATGTATTTATACATTTTAATTGCATCGGAAGGTTATTATACAATTTTTTGGCATTGTAGGTAATGGAATGTTTTAATAGGTCAGAAGTGGGCATTGTTAAATAAACATCAGTCTCTAAATTTCTTGTAGGATATCTACGAGTCGGTCTTTCGGATAAATTTTGAATGTGCTTGCGAACTAAGCAGACGGATTCGAAAATAAATAGAGCAGGAAGGGTTAGAATTTTGAAATTTTTGAAGTAATTTTCGCAATGTGTCCTACTACTTAAACCAAATACATAGCGGATTGCTCTTTTTTGCAGTTTAAAAATAGATTCGAAAAGGTATAAGCTACAAGAACCCCAGAAAGGTAAACCATAGCGAAGGTGAGATTCGAATAAGGAAAAGTAGGTTATTAATGCAGTAGAAGGAGTCAGCTCTTTAGCAACCGATTTAATGGCAAAACATGCGGAGGATAATTTTTTTGCTAAGGTATCTATATGAGCAGACCATTTTAGAGAATCGTCTATATAAAGACCTAAAAACTTGATTGAAGTCACCGTTTGGATCAGATTATTGTTTAAAGTTATAGGTTATAAAGTACCTCTGTAAGACAATGCTACAGTTTTACTGGTGTTGAAACAAAGTCCATTCGAATCAGACCAGGACTTAATAGTCACTAGATCTTCACTTATGATAGATTGTAATGTCTGCATGTTAGAATTATTCCAGGTTACACTGGTGTCATCAGCAAATAAAGTAATTCTACCACTTATTCTTAAGTCTGTGATGTCGTTGATGAATAATAAAAACAAAATTGGACCTAATACTGATCCTTGAGGTACTCCACTGCTTATTGCTAGATTTGTAGAATCCTCACCATTCGCCCGCACCTGTTGATTTCTATTTTCTAGGTAAGTTTTAAACCATTGTAAAGGAGAACCCCGTATGCCATAAATTTGTAACTTATTAATTAAAATATCATAATTTACACAATCGAAGGCCTTTGCGAAGTCACAAAATACTGAAGCAGTGAAAAGTTTATCATTAAGTGATGTGTATATTTCATTAAGAACGGAAAACATTGCGTCGCTAGTGCATTTTTTAGGTAGAAAGCCATACTGATGAGCTGTGAGGATGTTATGCTTGAAAAGAAAGGGCAAAAGACGGTTTTTCATTAGTCGTTCTACTATCTTCGATAAGGTAGGCAATAACGCGATAGGTCTATAGTTACAGGTTTTGGTTTTGTCGCCACCTTTATGAAGTGGGATTATTATAGCTGTTTTTAGACAGTTAGGAAAGAGACCAATTTCAAAGGATTCATTAATCAGTGAAGTTAAAATGTTGATTACTACATCCGGTATATTTAGAAATATTTTGGTGGACAGGCCATCAATTCCGCAGGAAAATTTATTTTGGATGTTGTTTATGGTTTGCACTAGTTCATGCTTGTCTACTGGTCTTAGGAAGAAATTTTCAGTGATCCTTTTAGTAGGTAGGAGGAAGGAGAGAGCATCCTGACTCGGAGCTATGTTAGATTTGATATTTTTACTTACATTTACGAAATAATTGTTTAGTTCATCTGGGCTAGGATTTACACTGTTTGAAGAACGGGTTTTATTCCTTAAGTCATTTATTATAGACCAGGTTTCTTTGGAGGAGTTTTTAGCTCTTGCGATGCGATTTTTGTAATAGTTTTTCTTAGCAGATTTGGTGATTTTCCGATACAATATTCTGTAGTTGTTGATATAGTTTAATATTAGGGGATTATCTGTGTACTTTTTAATATACATGAGTGACCTCATATTTTTAGATGATGTTCTTATTCCTTTAGTTGTCCAAGATTTATGACATTTAGTTTTAATGGGGCGAAGGGGGAAAGCTGTATTGAAACACATAATTATTTTATTTAAGAAGTCTAAAAATTTAGAGTCAATATCTTCAGATACAGTCGACAAAAATAAGGCTGCAACTGAAGTATCGTATCGTGTATCCCAGATAATTGCACAAAAAAAGAAACCTTATGAAGACGGGGAAATGATAAAACAGGCGTTTTTAGAAGCTGCTAATACAGTGATGAGACGTGTAGAAGTAATGAGCAATGATATTTTTTACAGTTAAGAACTGACTTAGATAACTGTGTTTATTTTTCACTTCAACTGGATGAATCAACAGATGTCGTTGACGTTTTAATGATGTCCTATTTGGCATAGTTCAATTTTTCAAACAACGCGATGAACCGACTTCGGAACTAGAAAATTCAATCTGGCTTAGAGATTTTGTTTTTCTCGTGGACATTACAGAGAAATTAAACGAACTTAATTTGCAGCTTCAGGGGAGAGACAAAGAACTAGCGGAAATGATTTCTGATATAAAAGCATTTATCAAAAAGCTGGAGTTTTGGGAATAAAACCTAATTAACAGCGATACCAAGCATTTTCCTATTCTTTCAGAAAAAATATCTCAAAATCCGTTAGAACCCTATGACAGCAAATATCATGTAGAAATAGTTTCTACCCTGAAGAATAACTTCAAAAATCGTTTTAAGGATTTTAACGAAATGGCTTTAGTAGCGCAGTTTGTTGTTTCACCCTTTATGGAAATTGATAGCCAACAGTTTGCAACTTGTGTTATGCACAACTTTGGCGAAGGCATCGCTGCAACAGAAATGGAAGTAATTGAGTTTCAAAATGATTTAGCCTTAAAATCGTTAGTCTCAAGTACCAAACGTATCTGGCTTATTGTAAGTAAAGACAAATATTCAGTTTTATGCCGTGTTGCCTTGAAAGTGAAAGCATTATTCAGTTCAACCTATTTGTGTGAAGCTTCTTTTTAAGAACAAATATCGCAATCGACTTACAGATGAACATTTGGATTATTGTATTCGAATGGCTGTATCAAATTATGCTGCAAACATTAAAAAAATTATCGATGAGTCTGAGTGTCAGCCTTCTCATTGAACGTGCTTATTTATTTTTCAATGTTTATGTTCATGATAGTGCGTTACTTTTTTGTTGTTATTATTAACTATTTTTAAATCTTACGTAACATGCCGTTGTGGCTGGATAAAAGTTTGTGTTTATTTTTCAAACACCCTCGTTTGGTAGGTAGGAATGTAGCTATGAACAAGTACGTACTAGTAATATTAGTTATTTTGTTATTAGTTTATTATTAGTACCTATGTATTATGTATTACCAGTTAAATAGTAAAATAAATACATATTATGATAAATTAACTGTGGATTATTTCATTTACGTAGCGTTACGTGGCTTCCGTGTGGGTAGCTCGCTGTTTATTCCAAAATTAACAAAGTAGCTCAACACATTGAGAGGTTGGCGACCACTGGACTAGAGGGCTTCTATCTCAAATATAGACCGTCGGATAGTGACCGATTTAGGTGCCCCATTTTCGCATACTAGCCTCGAAGACGGTTGAAAAGTACATCGATGTTGAGTAGAATAAAAGAAAATATACGAGTGACTCTTGGGGATAACACATGGAAAATTCAATTTTCCTCATTAGAAAATTTTTCCGACCCCAAAATACACTTATACATTCGGGTCATTTAAGAAAATATGTTTTTCGGACTATTGACGACGTACTTTTTCATACATTCGATGGGCTTGTGTGGAAAAATCGGGCAAAATCTCGATTTTTCTTTAGAATATTACGCCCTTATTTCAATCCTTTAGCCACTTGCAACATTAAAGCCTTTGGTTTTCCGAAGTCTAGTTCTATTAATTAATTATATAGTGAAAACGGCTTGTGTGGGAAAATAGGCAACAAATAACCTTCCATGTTTATTAAGAAAAATCGATTTTTCCATGTGTTATCCCCAGCAGCCACTCGTAAATTTCCTTTCATTCTACTTAAAATCGATGTACTTTTCAACCCTCTTCGAGGCTTGTATGCGAAAATGGGGCACCTAAACCTGTCACTATCTGACGGACTAATAGGGAATTCAATGTGTAAGCGTGAGATGTACAAATTTAGTAGGTAAGAGTGAGACAGAGTGTACCACGTGGTCCGATTCAAACGGGAAAAACGGAATTATGTAGAGAACGTGGTATAAATTAACGTAGAGGAGAAAAAACATGCGCAGAACGAAAAGCCAGAATGGCACTAGCATGTATATTCACTGCTATTGGTCCGATTCAAACGGGAAAAACTGCATTATGTAGAGAACCTGGTATATATTAACGTCGAACAGAAATATCATGCACAGTGAGCTAGCCAAAAGAATCTTTTTTAAAGTAAATAGGTGCTTCAATATTTTTTCCTCAGTATCGAGATGTCTAGCAAGTAGAATAGCCGTAGAATTGAAGAGTTTATGAAAAAAGATATAAGATTTACCGAAGACATAAAGAAAGTAGTAAAAGATTTAACAAATTTAAATCTTTGGGAGCACCCTAGTCCAACAACCGGTGTAAATATAGCCCATCTGAAGACTAAAAATCATAGACAAAATGGATATTGATTTGCAATAATATAAGTTTTGAGGTCCCCTGAATCCGTTTTGACTATTTTCGCGATGATGTCTGTGTGTGTGTGTGTGTGTCTGTGTCCACCATAACTCATGAACCGATAAACAGAAAAACACCAAATTTGAAACTTAAGCTTTATTCTAACGTCCAATAAATTGATTAAATTTTGGGCAGAGTCGGAACATCTGGGGGGTACTTTATAGGTGGTCATTTTTATATTTTTATGAAATATATCTGTTATTTACGTTTGGAGAAGAAAATTCTTCAAATAAAAGTTACTTCTTATATTATTATCTATAATTTTTGTTCTATACAATATTTTCCTAAAATGGTCCGTATTCGAGAAATTTGACAAAATGTAAAGAAAATATTTTTTTATAAAAATTGTTCAAATAAAAGTTGTTTATAATATAATTCTCTATAATTTTTATCCTATACATAATTTTTCTAAAATGGACCGTATTCAAGATATTTGAAAAAAATGTGTAAATTTCGAATTTTGAAAAAAACTCAAAAACGGATAAAGAAAAAAACATTAAATTTTAAACTTAAATTTTATTTCGGCCTGACGTGAAATGATAAGATTTTGGACAAAGTCGGAACATCTGGGGAGTACTTTATGGGAGGCCGTTTTTATATTTTATGAAATAGATCTGTTATTTATGTTTGAAGAAAAAAATTGTTCAAATAAAAGTTACTTCTAATATTATTATCTATAATTTTTGTTTCATGTCAAATTTTTCTGCAATGGTCCGTATTCGAGAAATTTGACAAAATGTGCAAAATTCTGATTTTTAAGAAAATTGTTAAACTAAAAGTTGTTCATGATATCGATCTCCATAATTTCGGAAAAAGCCTATAATAACTAGATAGGAAAGTCATGTGTTGGACACATCAGATTTTTTTTTCCAAAACTTTAGCACCTTGTATTTTAGTAGATTCACACTCTTAAATATTTACATTTATCTAAATTATACAGAATAATTAAAAAAAGAAAATATTAATTATTACATGTACAGGTAAATTTTAAAGAAAGACTGATACATAGTTCGTTATATAAATAAATAACTATCTAACAAAAGTCTTTTGACCTCAACACGTTTCAACCAGTGCAAATACGCTATACATAACATGAACCAAAAAAATCAGCGACGCCGCTGGAATTTTTCATACACAACCTTTTAAATAAATGCAATTTTAATTCGACTAATAAACAATAAAAATAACAGCGGTATAGCTATCAAAAATTTATTTAATAGTGGTAGTTTTTGAATACAGTATGTTGTGGTATTAAAATTTATTTACTCATTTTTGTGTGTTTTTTTTTAACTATTTTGATTTGTTTTGTGTAGTTTGTAAACATAAACATAAAAAGGCATATCGCAAACAAGTAGCCATTGGCGTATCTTTATTTTAAGCATATATAATTTATAATTACATTAGAGTTGTTAACCAAAGTTGATTATTCTAGAATTTACTGGTAATATTATTCAATGGAATTCGTTTTTTGAGTTGTTTGGAAATATGATCGAAAAAGACACTTCATTAAGAGAAGTAGAGAAATTGTTTTATCTTAAATCCTATTTAAAAAATAAACCCTTAAACTTAATTTAAAAATATTATATATGCTTAAATAAAAAACTTACTGGGACCCTTAGAAATGTCACTACATTTCTAAAACAGAATTAAAAAATTTAAAAGTAAACATACATGATTGGAATATAATTTTGGCAACGTTACATTGTGCCTTTTCCATCAATTTGGCGTCACAAGACGTTGTTATCGACGCCACTTTGTTTTTGCTTAATAAATGTTGAGAGTGCGATAGACATACCGTTTCTATTGCATTCGAATTGAATGTGACTGCATATTATTAGGGCAAAATATTGCAAGGGTTGCCTCAGGTGTCTGCGAAAATTTTCACGAATTGGGCACTGCCCATGGGATGTTCCAAAATCAAATTAGTATGGGTAATTGTAGGTAGCAGGAAATCAGAATCTCAGTAATTAAAAGATAATTTTATTTTAAAATATGAAAAATGTTGTCAAAGGTACGTCTTGTCTTGTTAATTTCGAAATCAGTAATCAATCAATCTTTTGTTTCCTTTTTCCATGGTTACCATCTAGCGGATAAGTAGGGTGCTAGTGTACGCAGCTATCAACCAAGATCATAATATATGTTAGGAGAAAGATGAAAAAAAGTTAGGAGAATTCCGAAAAAGAAAGTAAGTAGAAAACTAGTTCTAGATGTTTACTGCATAAACCAAAGTGGTCCAGGTGGAGCCCCAGGGATCCTCGGAAGACTCGACGAGGGTCTACGTTGGGCGTAATAAAAATGGGGGCCCACAATCGTAAGCGGGGGTGCATGAAAATTAATTTGGTTTCGATAGTTAAGCAATATACTATTAAACAATTGATTACTCATTTTTCATGTGATGAAGAAATTTTTGTAAAAAACTTCAACTGTTTATAATATAAAGGAAAAATTCACAAAATGAAAGTTAGGAGAAAGGTTAAAAAAGTTAGGAGAAAGATTAAAAAAGTTAGGAGAAAGATGAAAAAAAAGTTAGGAGAATTCCGAAAAAGAATGTAAGTAGAAAACTAGTTCTGGATGTTTACTGCATAAACCAAAGTGGTCCAGGTGGAGCCCCAGGGATCCTCGGAAGACTCGACGAGGGTCTACGTTGGGCGTAATAAAAATGGGGGCCCACAATCGTAAGCGGGGGTGCATGAAAATTAATTTGGTTTCGATAGTTAAGCAATATACTATTAAACAATTGATTACTCATTTTTCATGTGATGAAGAAATTTTTGTAAAAAACTTCAACTGTTTATAATATAAAGGAAAAATTCACAAAATGAAAGTTAGGAGAAAGCTTAAAAAAGTTAGGAGAAAGATGAAAAAAAGTTAGGAGAATTCCGAAAAAGAAAGTAAGTAGAAAACTAGTTCTGGATGTTTACTGCATAAACCAAAGTGGTCCAGGTGGAGCCCCAGGGATCCTCGGAAGACTCGACGAGGGTCTACGTTGGGCGTAATAAAAATGGGGACCCACAATCGTAAGCGGGGGTGCATGAAAATTAATTTGGTTTCGATAGTTAAGCAATATACTATTAAACAATTGATTACTCATTTTTCATGTGATGAAGAAATTTTTGTAATACACTTCAACTGTTTATAATATAAAGGAAAAATTCACAAAATGAAAGTTAGGAGAAAGATTAAAAAAGTTAGGAGAAAGATGAAAAAAAGTTAGGAGAATTCCGAAAAAGAAAGTAAGTAGAAAACTAGTTCTAGATGTTTACTGCATAAACCAAAGTGGTCCAGGTGGAGCCCCAGGGATCCTCGGAAGACTCTACGAGGGTCTACGTTGGGCGTAATAAAAATGGGGGCCCACAATCGTAAGCGGGGGTGCATGAAAATTAATTTGGTTTCGATAGTGAAGCAATATACTATTAAGCAATTGATTACTCATTTTTCATGTGATGAAGAAATTTTTGTAAAAAACTTCAACTGTTTATAATATAAAGGAAAAATTCACAAAATGAAAGTTAGGAGAAAGATTAAAAAAGTTAGGAGAAAGATGAAAAAAAGTTAGGAGAATTCCGAAAAAGAAAGTAAGTAGAAAACTAGTTCTGAATGTTTACTGCATAAACCAAAGTGGTCCAGGTGGAGCCCCAGGGATCCTCGGAAGACTCGACGAGGGTCTACGTTGGGCGTAATAAAAATGGGGGCCCACAATCGTAAGCGGGGGTGCATGAAAATTAATTTGGTTTCGATAGTTAAGCAATATACTATTAAACAATTGATTACTCATTTTTCATGTGATGAAGAAATTTTTGTAAAAAACTTCAACCGGTGTATTTTTCATTTTTTGGATTCTTCAGAAAATTCTAGACATATTTTATGTACTATGTCCTATACCTAACTGTTTAAATGAATATTTTAATATCGGTTTGATTTAAATAATTCAAAAGTTAAAAAATCGTCGAAAAAGAACTAAATACTCAACACTCAAAAATGTCAGACATTCGAAAAATTGGAAAATCGGAAAATTAAAAAGTCTAAAAATAAAAAAAATCGAAAAATCGTAAAATCGTAAAATCGTAAAATCGTAAAATCGTAAAATCGTAAAATCGTAAAATCGTAAAATCGTAAAATCGTAAAATCGTAAAATCGTAAAATGGTAAAATCGTAAAATCGTAAAATCGAAAAATCGAAAAATCGAAAAATCAAAAAATCAAAAAATCAAAAAATCAAAAAATCAAAAAATCAAAAAATCAAAAAATCAAAAAATCAAAAAATCAAAAAATCAAAAAATCAAAAAATCAAAAAATCAAAAAATCAAAAAATCAAAAAATCAAAAAATCAAAAAATCAAAAAATCAAAAAATCAAAAAATCAAAAATCAAAAAATCAAAAAATCAAAAAATCAAAAAATCAAAAAATCAAAAAATCAATAAATCAATAAATCAAAAAATCAAAAAATCAAAAAATCAAAAAAATCAAAAAAAATCAAAAAAATCAAAAAAATCAAAAAATCAAAAATCGAAAAATCGAAAAATCGAAAATCCAAAAATCCAAAAATCCAAAAATCCAAAAATCCAAAAATCCAAAAATCCAAAAATCAAAAAATCAAAAAATCAAAAAATCAAAAAATCAAAAAATCAAAAAATTAAAAAATTAAAAAATTAAAAAATTAAAAAATTAAAAACTCAAAAAATTAAGAAATCAAGAAATTAAGAAATTAAAAAATCAAAAAATCAAAAAATCAAAAAATCAAAAAATCAAAAAATCAAAAAATCAAAAAATCAAAAAATCAAAAAATCAAAAAATCAAAAAATCAAAAAATCAAAAAATCAAAAAATCAAAAAATCAAAAAATCAAAAAATCAAAAAATCAAAAAATCAAAAAATCAAAAAATCAAAAAATCAAAAAATCAAAAAATCAAAAAATCAAAAAATCAAAAAATCAAAAAATCAAAAAATCAATAAATCAATAAATCAATAAATCAAAAAATCAAAAAATCAAAAAAATCAAAAAAATCAAAAAAATCAAAAAAATCAAAAAAATAAAAAAATCAAAAATCAAAAATCGAAAAATCGAAAATCTAAAAATCTAAAAATCCAAAAATCCAAAAATCCAAAAATCCAAAAATCCAAAAATCGAAAAATGGAAAAAAAGTATAGTATTAGACTTTCAATTTATGGCCATTATTTACTCGGGTGACTTGCGCCCCTCGCTTACGGCTCGGAACGCGAAGGTCACCCTGCGTGAATAATGGCTACCATAAATTGCTCGTTTAATAATTTACTATTATTCCATAGCTGAATTTTATATTATTAGTATTTAAATCTGTTTAGAATAATTATATCATGTTTTTATTAAGTATTTATTAGTATTTTTAATTTTAACGAATTATTATTGTTATTATTTTCTTTTTTTTTGTTATTACCACAAAAGTTTTTGTTTTAATGTAGTCAACGAGTAAATAAATCAAAATAACGAAGATTACTGTATTCAAAAACTACCCAACGTATCCGTTACTATAATGAGAAAAAAATTAGGCTACATAAGAAATATTACGCAATAGAACTACCGGACATAGTCGTAATGCATTTTTTCTCGCACGTTTCCGTATTTTCGGAATTCGACCGAACCGCTTTCGGCGTACCGGGGCTATTTTGTTCGCACGTTTCCGTGTTGTTGTTCGTCGATGCTCGTCTCGATACTTCTCTAGTAGCCGTTCGGACGTCGAATACGCTGCATTCACTTTCTAAATCGCTGTTTTCCAACTGTAACACGTTCAACTGCAAATAAAACAAAAATCAATTAAGGCCAATGTCAAAAATACAGATCTGAACGATAATATTTTCAAAAATGAGTTCAAAAAACTGTAAAGAATGCATAATATTTTAATTAGTGATATTTAACATAGTTATTGTATCAGATTTTTTCTGTTTTATCATCTATTAAAAAAAAGGGCTTGCTAATACATCGACTTGTCCTTTTGTAATAAAAATTAAGAACTTGACTTGACTTAAACCCTAGATCTTTTTATGTGCCTTGTGCTGTAAATATAATCTGAGAACTGCATATTACACAGTTATATGAAATTATTTTATACGACTCACCTGCCTAGTATTTAAAAACAATTCACTAGAATCTGAACCACAACTAGAACTCTCGCTTAATTCCGTAGTGAATTTTCTCTGAGCTCTTGGACTAGGAGGAGGTCTTCGAGTGCACACTTGGGCTTGAATATGCTCGCACACTCTTCTAAACCTTCTTATATTTCCTAAAAAGAAAACAAACTTATAAAAATTTAAAAAAATACGTGTGGCGCTCGGGGACTGCCGCGGTAAAGCTATTATAATTATTTTTTTTTCTTTGATATTAATTCAAGTTTTTCTTTGATATTAATTCAAGTTACACTTTTTGAGCGTGGTGACCGATAAGAAAACAAATATTTTTCTTTTATTGAATAAATGAGAAGTAAATATTGTTTAAAATATTTTTATTATCTTACAATACATGTAGGTTATTCAGGAATTTGAGACTTAATATCCTCTAAATATCTGGAAAATACCGCGTCAATGGTGGTCCTATATTTTGTTGTGGATCATTATTTATTTTCAAATTTAATTTTTCCGAAATTGTGTCTAAAAGAGATAGAATCAGTTATGAGCAGTTAGCAGCTAGTCTACACGCATACGTCCAGTCGCACGCACTCAAACACCGAACTGATATGACGTTAGACGATGCACGGCTTTCAACGCCGCACCACTGTACCGGTCGGAGTAGGGGTTATTTTTCGATTATACGATTTTTTGATTTTTCGATTTTTTGATTTTTCGATTTTTCGATTTTTTGATTTTTCGATTTTTTCGATTTTTTCGATTTTTTCGATTTTTTCGATTTTTTCGATTTTTTCGATTTTTTCGATTTTTTCGATTTTTTCGATTTTTTCGATTTTTTCGATTTTTTCAATTTTTTCGATTTTTTCGATTTTTTCGATTTTTTCGATTTTTTCGATTTTTTCGATTTTTTCGATTTTTTCGATTTTTTTAATTTTTTCGATTTTTTTGATTTTTTAATTTTTATCGATTTTTTAATATTTTTAGTTACGACTTTTCAGATTTTTCAGATTTTTTAGATTTTTCAGATTTTTCAGATTTTTCAGATTTTTCAGATTTTTCAGATTTTTCAGATTTTTCAGATTTTTCAGATTTTTCAGATTTTTCAGATTTTTCAGATTTTTCAGATTTTTCAGATTTTTCAGATTTTTCAGATTTTTCAGATTTTTCAGATTTTTCAGATTTTTCAGATTTTTCAGATTTTTCAGATTTTTCAGATTTTTCAGATTTTTCAGATTTTTCAGATTTTTCAGATTTTTCAGATTTTTCAGATTTTTCAGATTTTTCAGATTTTTCAGATTTTTCAGATTTTTCAGATTTTTCAGATTTTTCAGATTTTTCAGATTTTTCAGATTTTTCAGATTTTTCAGATTTTTCAGATTTTTCAGATTTTTCAGATTTTTCAGATTTTTCAGATTTTTCAGATTTTTCAGATTTTTCAGATTTTTCAGATTTTTCAGATTTTTCAGATTTTTCAGATTTTTCAGATTTTTCAGATTTTTCAGATTTTTCAGATTTTTCAGATTTTTTAGATTTTTCAGATTTTTCAGATTTTTCAGATTTTTCAGATTTTTCAGATTTTTCAGATTTTTCAGATTTTTCAGATTTTTCAGATTTTTCAGATTTTTCAGATTTTTCAGATTTTTCAGATTTTTCAGATTTTTCAGATTTTTCAGATTTTTCAGATTTTTCAGATTTTTCAGATTTTTCAGATTTTTCAGATTTTTCAGATTTTTCAGATTTTTCAGATTTTTCAGATTTTTCAGATTTTTCAGATTTTTCAGATTTTTCAGATTTTTCAGATTTTTCAGATTTTTCAGATTTTTCAGATTTTTCAGATTTTTCAGATTTTTCAGATTTTTCAGATTTTTCAGATTTTTCAGATTTTTCAGATTTTTCAGATTTTTCAGATTTTTCAGATTTTTCAGATTTTTCAGATTTTTCAGATTTTTCAGATTTTTCAATTTTTCAGATTTTTCAGATTTTTCAGATTTTTCAGATTTTTCAGATTTTTCAGATTTTTCAGATTTTTCAGATTTTTCAGATTTTTCAGATTTTTCAGATTTTTCAGATTTTTCAGATTTTTCAGATTTTTCAGATTTTTCAGATTTTTCAGATTTTTCAGATTTTTCAGATTTTTCAGATTTTTCAGATTTTTCAGATTTTTCAGATTTTTCAGATTTTTCAGATTTTTCAGATTTTTCAGATTTTTTAGATTTTTCAGATTTTTCAGATTTTTCAGATTTTTCAGATTTTTCAGATTTTTCAGATTTTTCAGATTTTTCAGATTTTTCATATTGATTTTTCAGATTTTTCAATTTTTCGATTTTTCGACTTTTCGATTTTTCAGATTTTTTGATTTTTCGGATTTTTTGATTTTTTTAGATTTTTTCGATTTTTTCGTTTTTTTTTTATTTTTTCGATGTTTTGATTTTTTAATTTTTTTCGATTTTTTTCGATTTTACGACTTTTCGATTTTTCGATTTTTCGATTTTTCGATTTTACGATTTAATTTTTCGATTTTTTCCATTTTTTTCGATTTTTTAATTTTTTCGATTTTTCGGATTATTCGATTTTTCAAATTTTCGATATTTCGATTTTACGATTTGATTTTTCGATTTGATTTTTTAGTTTTTTCGGTTTTTCGATTTTTCGGTTTATCGGTTTATCGAATTTTTGATTTTTCGATTTTACGATTTGAATTTTCAATTTTTTCGATTTTTCGGATTTTTCGATTTTTCGATTTTTTGGTTTTTTTGATTTTACGGCTTTTCGATTTTTCGATTTTTCGGTTTTTCGATTTTTCGATTTTTCGATTTTTCGATTTTTCGATTTTTCGATTTTTCAGATTTTTTGATTTTTCGGATTTTTTGATTTTTTCGATATTTTTAGATTTTTTCGATTTTTTCGTTTTTTTTTTATTTTTTCGATGTTTTGATTTTTTAATTTTTTTCGATTTTTTTCGATTTTACGACTTTTCGATTTTTCGATTTTTCGATTTTTCGATTTTACGATTAAATTTTTCGATTTTTTCCATTTTTTTCGATTTTTTAATTTTTTCGATTTTTTAAATTTTTCCGATTTTTCGGATTATTCGATTTTTCGGATTATTCGATTTTTCGGATTTTTCAAATTTTCGATATTTCGATTTTACGATTTGATTTTTCGATTTGATTTTTTAGTTTTTTCGGTTTTTCGATTTTTCGGTTTATCGAATTTTTGATTTTTCGATTTTACGATTTGAATTTTCAATTTTTTCGATTTTTCGGATTTTTCGATTTTTTGGTTTTTTTGATTTTACGGCTTTTCGATTTTTCGATTTTTCGATTTTTCGGTTTTTCGATTTTTTGATTTTTCGAGTTTTCGATTTTTCGATTTTTCGATTTTTCGATTTTTCGAATTTTTGATTTATCGATTTTTTGATTTTTCGATTTTTCAATTTTTCGATTTTTCGATTTTTCGATTTTTCAATTTTTCAATTTTTCGATTTTTCGATTTTTCGATTTTTCGATTTTTTTATTTTTCGATTTTTCGATTTTCCACAAACCGTTATTTCATTGTTTTTTTTATATAATTTATGTACTCACCTGAGAGTAATGTAAAAGTTATGGCAAATATATGTTCTTTGGTGTTATCCCTTGATTGTTTGATTATTGGAGAGATGTCTACTTGAAATCGCACGTGTCTTTGGAACATTGCTGGCCCGGTGGTGCCTCTTTTATACTCTACCCTAAACGACATGGGACTAGACACGGAATGACTTAGTTCCGCTATCTGAAAAAGAACGAAAAATGTTAAGAATTGCACAATAAAAAATAAGATATTTTCGTAAATAGACCATCCTGCATATCCTCTACGATTGCCCAATACTCTTATTTATTAGCAGACACAACGGTACGTACTGAAACCTTATAAATGAAAGCATGGGCGTCGTTTGGAGGGGGCAACGTGTAATATAGGAATTACTGATACATTTAGGAAGGTAGGTAAGTACTATAGGTTCTTAATGAAAGAAATTGTCTTTTATTATTGATATTTTTGGTAGAAAAAGAAGTAATTTTAAATATGCGTTTTATGTTTTCGTGTTTCTATAAATAGATGGCTGTATCTTCTTGTTTCTATTTTTTTTAAATTTGCCCCTCCCTATAAAATTGTATAACGACGCCCATGAATGCAAGCGATCATTCAGCGTCAGCTCAAACGATTATAAAACTATTTGTCAGTAAATAAATAGTTTAAATCGCGACTTACCGATAGAAAGGCATGTATTAAATCAGCTTTAACCGTCGCCAACGGCTTCCCCTTCACCAAAATGGTAAACGTTTCGTCCTTCTCGGTCGTCATCAGACTTCCGAACCAACTTTTTTTCGTTAATTCAGGCGATGATTCTGGAGTAAGATGAACCTCTTCAGATGAAGCTAAAAGGTAATCTACAGCATTAAAAAAAAAAGAATTATTGAAATTAGTTTTCCAAAAAAAGAACGAACCTTGTAATTTATTCCTTCTATGGAATCTAGGAGATCCTAAAAAGCTATTTTTAATCGTAGTCAGCCTAGATCGCCAGTGGTGACTCGTCGTACTGGAATGAGGGGAACCGGGTGGAGTCATGGGAGTCAGAATCGAAGGACCTTGAAAATATATATGATATTTAATAAATAATAAAAGATAACAGGTAAAATTTCGTCACCAGGTGGTACTGCTGACACGTGAGGTCGGTTTTAAATGTATATATTTTATTAAATTTATTTTATTTTAACTATATTTGATAAAATAATATTTAAAACTGTTGAGATTTATAGTTAGTGAACTAACATAATAATTATTATAAAAATTCAAGAAAACGCTAACAGAAATGTTATGTTATTGATTTATTATCAAAATTAAAACTGGTAATGACAATTTAGTAAAAAAATAAAACGTTTTTTTAAAAGAAATAAAAGATTTTATATACAGTAAAATTAAAGTAAACAGTAATTTATTTTTGTGTTTCATTTCTGTAACATTTTATTGAATTTCACATACTGCATTGATACCTTGAAAAGCGTACTTATTATCTAACCAAATACCTATGTAGATTTGAAAATATTATTTGAAAATAAACATTTTTTAATGACTAAAATTAATATTTAATTTCTACACTTTCTAAAATTACAGATCAATAAAAAATAATTCTATTTAATTCATTTTTAATTTTTAATCATAGTATGGGAACATAACCTAACTTTTTTATGTGAGAAATATAAAACATTCAGTGCAATTTTTGTTATATAAGAAATTATTTCGTTTAAAAAAAGAGACTTATTAAAACAAGCAGAACTCACAAGTATTATTATATTTTTTTTAATGAACATTTTAGCAACTGGTAATCATGTTATTTAGTACATGTTTTTATAAAGCTCTAGATACACAAAAATTCTTTCTAAAGGTATACACATTCTTTATATTCATACCTACATAGGTACTTTACTTTACACTCATTTTAAAATCATTTTTACACATATTTTACATTCATACCTATATAAGTACTTTACTTCTCATTCATACCTTCATAGTACATAAGTACTTTACTTTAAACCTAATCTAGCCTAACCTAACCTCACCTAACCTAACCTAACCTAACCTAACCTAACCTAACCTAACCTAACCTAACCTAACCTAACCTAACCTAACCTAACCTAACCTAACCTAACCTAACCTAACCTAACCTAACCTAACCTAACCTAACCTAACCTAACCTAACCTAACCTAACCTAACCTAACCTAACCTAACCTAACCTAACCTAACCTAACCTAACCTAACCTTACCTAACCTAACGGTACAGGGGCGCCATCTGATGATTATTAAAATATTATTCCTATTATTTACTTACCTGTCACTAGACTAGTTGTATCACTTTCCGGTGACGTCATGGATAAACCGGAAGTAACGGGCGTTCCTCCGCTGCTATTGGCGCGCTGATGGGTTGGGGTAGCTGGGGGCGGAGTAACTGTCACGTGAGTGTTCGAAGAAACGTGCGTGGAGCTGCGATGTGTGTGATGGGACGACGGTCGTTGGTTTACCGGTGAAGACATAGCGGCTAGGTACAATTTTATATATATATATATACAATTACATATTGTTCAATATACTTACAATGCGTATTCGTAGGAGTGACAACACTGTTAAATAGTACAGGACTAGAAGCGCCAGATGACCTAGTAGGCGAATGGATGCTTAAGCTACTGTGGGTACTTCCAGTAGAAGGACTTCTTCTCGCGTGATGCCTTCTAGGAAAAAAGTATAGTAAATTTTCTTATTAGATTACAAAATACCTCATTATGATGTACACAGCTATAAAATCTAACGAAAAATACAACAACTAGACTAATTTTGTTTAGAAACAACACATACTGAGTTAGAATTGCAAGAATTTAAATATATATCAAAATATTAACGTTATATCACAGAAAGATGAGCAGGGATTGAGATGACTTCAATTTTACCATATTACTATCTTCTGATTTCATCCCCCTTATCCCCATCACCAAAAATAAGCTGTATGACATCTCCATCCCTTCCCACACACCTGAATGGATCTAATTTGTCCAATACTCACTTATAATGCGATCTTCTAGGTGTTAAAGGAGATCCTTCACTAATTTGTCCAAATTGTAGAGGACTCTGACCATTAACCCTACAAGTATCTATCCTCTTTTTCGGTGGATCTTGGCTTTCGGTAGTCCTAACTCTTAACACTGATTCAGTCTCATCTTCACAGGCAGGTCTTCGTCTTTTCCTCTCCAATAACAAAAAATAAATAACTTTCTCCGTATTATGACTAGGACTTAACAAATGTTGGATTAGCTTCTCCTTTTCTTTGAAACATCCCAAGCTGCAAATAGCTTGAAGAACGTCTGGGTCTACAGCTTCAATGGACGGTAGTACGTGCGTTTGAACCACTTCCATCATTGGTAGCTCTAGTTCTAGCTCGCCTTTCCCACCGGCTGTCACCCAAGGGTGTTTATTGATTTCGGATAACTGTTAAGAGTATAATTTAGTTAGTTATGAATTCCAATTGATAAGAAGAGATGAACAGAAAAAGAACAAATAATATAATGATGACTTGATGAACGAGGGCATCTGCTTTTTCATTTCCTGGAAATCCCACGTGTGATGAACCAATAGAAAGTGTCACTTTAAGTTATTTAATTTAATAAAAAGTCCTAATGTGTAATTGGTAACTGTTTTATAGTCTGTAGAAAGCTGAGAGAATCTGTTACTATGAGAACTGTAGCTAACCTTTGTTGACATGAAAGTGAGTGCTTGCAAGATGGAATATGGTTCTGCTGTTATAAATACTGGAGGAAGAGGGTAATTTGTATTCAAAATATGAGTTAGGAAATACAACTGCTGATCCTATGCCTGTGGAAGATTTAGATGCATCTGTATATATGTGACAGTAGTGTTTGTAGCATGTATGTAGCATGGTGACAGAAGAAACATTTAACTGAAGAAGTTGATTGGATGACAACTGAAAGTTGATTGATTTGTTACAGTTGTATATGTTTTAATCAAACTTAAAATATCTTTATAACCTAAAGAATCAAATAAAACCTAATTTTTTCGTCACACAACATTGAACGAAACACGTACAGGACCGGACTCTGTAATATTGTACTTACTGTTAAACGTTTATCAGGATTAACCTCGATCATGCCTCTGAGGAGGCTTTGGCAGTTTGGAGGTACGATTTTATTTTAAATCTTATTCTAAGAAAAACATTCTCAATTATACGAGAAGAGTTGAAAACCGTTAAAAACCGCTAAAAAAAGTCGAAAAATGTCGATAAACATCCAAAAACGTCAAAAAAACATCTAAAAACGTTGTAAAACATTTAAAAACGTCGGAAAACATCGAAAAACGGCTGGTATAAAGTGGAGTGGTGGAGGGGGTTCCCAAGTGGCCCATTACCAACTTATTCTCTATAATTTTTGTCCTATACAATTTTTTTTTAAATGGTCCGAATTTGAAAAATTTTAGGAAATTTAAAAAAATCAGATTTTTAAGAAAATTGTAAAGTAGGTAATAGGCCACTTGGAAGCCTCCCCCCCACCATTACTCCACTTTATACTAGCCGTTTTTCGACATTTTTCGACGTTTTTCAACTTTTTCCAACTTTTTTCGATGTTTTTCGAGGTTTTTTGATGTTTTTCGACATTTTTCAACTTTTTTCAACGGTTTTTAACGTTTTTCAACCTTTGTGCATGGTCGGAGAATGTTTTTCTTGGAATAAGATTTAAAATAAAATGAAAAATCGCTAAAAAAAAACGTCGAAAAACGTCGAAAAAACGTCGTAAAACGTCGAAAAAAAGTCGAAAAATTTCGATAAACATCTCTTTTGATTTTATATTAAATCTTATTTCAAGAAAAACATTCTTAATTATACAAGAAAGGGTGAAAAACGTTAAAAACTGCTGAAAAAAAGTCGAAAAATGTCGATAAACATTGAAAAACGTCAAAAAAACATCGAAAAAACGTTGGAAAACGTTGAAAACGTCGGAAAACATCGAAAAACGGCTGGTATAAAGTGGAGTGGTGGAGGGGGTTCCCAAGTGGCCCATTACCAATTTATTCTCTATAATTTTTGTCCCATACAATTTTTTTTTAAATGGTCCGAATTTGAAAAATTTTAGGAAATTTAAAAAAATCAGATTTTTAAGAAAATTGTAAAGTAGGTAATAGGCCACTTGGAAGCCTCCCCCCCACCATTACTCCACTTTATACTAGCCGTTTTTTCGAAATTTTTCGACGTTTTTCAACTTTTTCCAACTTTTTTCGATGTTTTTCGAGGTTTTTTGATGTTTTTTCGACATTTTTCAACTTTTTTCAACGGTTTTTAACGTTTTTCAACCTTTGTGCATGGTCGGAGAATGTTTTTCTTGGAATAAGATTTAAAATAAAATGAAAAATCGCTAAAAAAAACGTCGAAAAACGTCGAAAAACGTCGTAAAACGTCGAAAAAAAGTCGAAAAATTTCGATAAACATCTCTTTTGATTTTATATTAAATCTTATTTCAAGAAAAACATTCTTAATTATACAAGAAAGGTTGAAAAACGTTAAAAACTGCTAAAAAAAAGTCGAAAAATGTCGATAAACATTGAAAAACGTCAAAAAAAACATCGAAAAACGTTGGAAAACGTTGAAAACGTCGGAAAACATCGAAAAACGGCTGGTATAAAGTGGAGTGGTGGAGGGGGTTCCCAAGTGGCCCATTACCAATTTATTCTCTATAATTTTTGTCCCATACAATTTTTTTTTAAATGGTCCGAATTTGAAAAATTTTAGGAAATTTAAAAAAAACTGATTTTTAAGAAAATTGTAAAGTAGGTAATAGGCCACTTGGAAGCCTCCCCCCCACCATTACTCCACTTTATACTAGCCGTTTTTTCGACATTTTTCGACGTTTTTTCAACTTTTTCCAACTTTTTTCGATGTTTTTCGAGGTTTTTTGATGTTTTTCGACATTTTTTCAACTTTTTTCAACGGTTTTTAATGTTTTTCAACCTTTGTGCATGGTCGGAGAATGTTTTTCTTGGAATAAGATTTAAAATAAAATGAAAAATCGCTAAAAAACGTAGAAAAACGTCGAAAAACGTCGTAAAACGTCGAAAAAAAGTCGAAAAATTTCGATAAACATCTCTTTTGATTTTATATTAAATCTTATTTTAAGAAAAACATTCTTAATTATATAAGAAAGGGTGAAAAACGTTAAAAACTGCTGAAAAAAAGTCGAAAAATGTCGATAAACATTGAAAAACGTCAAAAAAACATCGAAAAAACGTTGGAAAACGTTGAAAACGTCGGAAAACATCGAAAAACGGCTGGTATAAAGTGGAGTGGTGGAGGGGGTTCCCAAGTGGCCCATTACCAACTTATTCTCTATAATTTTTGTCCTATACAATTTTTTTTAAATGGTCCGAATTTGAAAAATTTTAGGAAATTTAAAAAAATCAGATTTTTAAGAAAATTGTAAAGTAGGTAATAGGCCACTTGGAAGCCTCCCCCCCACCATTACTCCACTTTATACTAGCCATTTTTCGACGTTTTTCAACTTTTTCCATCTTTTTTCGATGTTTTTCGAGGTTTTTTGATGTTTTTCGACATTTTTCAACTTTTTTCAACGGTTTTTAACGTTTTTCAACCTTTGTGCATGGTCGGAGAATGTTTTTCTTGGAATAAGATTTAAAATAAAATGAAAAATCGCTAAAAAAACGTCGAAAAACGTCGTAAAACGTCGAAAAAAAGTCGAAAAATTTCGATAAACATCTCTTTTGATTTTATATTAAATCTTATTTCAAGAAAAACATTCTTAATTATACAAGAAAGGTTGAAAAACGTTAAAAACTGCTGAAAAAAGTCGAAAAATGTCGATAAACATTGAAAAACGTCAAAAAAAACATCGAAAAACGTTGGAAAACGTTGAAAACGTCGGAAAACATCGAAAAACGGCTGGTATAAAGTGGAGTGGTGGAGGGGGTTCCCAAGTGGCCCATTACCAATTTATTCTCTATAATTTTTGTCCCATACAATTTGTTTTTAAATGGTCCGAATTTGAAAAATTTTAGGAAATTTAAAAAAAACAGATTTTTAAGAAAATTGTAAAGTAGGTAATAGGCCACTTGGAAGCCTCCCCCCCCACCATTACTCCACTTTATACTAGCCGTTTTTTCGACATTTTTCGACGTTTTTCAACTTTTTCCAACTTTTTTCGATGTTTTTCGAGGTTTTTCGATGTTTTTCGACATTTTTCAACTTTTTTCAACGGTTTTTAACGTTTTTCAACCTTTGTGCATGGTCGGAGAATGTTTTTCTTGGAATAAGATTTAAAATAAAATGAAAAATCGCTAAAAAACGTAGAAAAAACGTCGAAAAAACGTCGTAAAACGTCGAAAAAAAGTCGAAAAATTTCGATAAACATCTCTTTTGATTTTATATTAAATCTTATTTTAAGAAAAACATTCTTAATTATACAAGAAAGGGTGAAAAACGTTAAAAACTGCTGAAAAAAAGTCGAAAAAATGTCGATAAACATTGAAAAACGTCAAAAAAACATCGAAAAACGTTGGAAAACGTTGAAAACGTCGGAAAACATCGAAAAAACGGCTGGTATAAAGTGGAGTGGTGGAGGGGGTTCCCAAGTGGCCCATTACCAACTTATTCTCTATAATTTTTGTCCTATACAAATTTTTTTTAAAATGGTCCGAATTTGAAAAATTTTAGAAAATTTAAAAAATTCAGATTTTTAAGAAAATTGCAAAGTAGGCAATGGGCCACTTGGGAGCCTCCCCTTCACCACCACTCCACTTTATACTAGCCGTTTTTCAACATTTTTCGACGTTTTTCAACTTTTTCCAACTTTTTTCGATGTTTTTCGAGGTTTTTTGATATTTTTCGACATTTTTCAACTTTTTTTAACGGTTTTTAACGTTTTTTCAACCTTTGTGCATGGTCGGAGAATATTTTTCTTGGAATAAGATTTGAAATAAAATCAAAATCGCTAAAAAAAAACGTCGAAAAACGTCGAAAAACATCGTAAAACGTCGTAAAATGTCGAAAAAAAGTCGAAAAATTTCGATAAACATCTCTTTTGATTTTATATTAAATCTTTTTCCAAGAAAAACATTCTTAATTATACAAGAAAGGTTGAAAAACGTTAAAAACCGCTGAAAAAAGTCGAAAAATGTCGATAAACATTGAAAAACGTCAAAAAAAACATCGAAAAAACGTTGAAAAACGTCGGAAAACATCGAAAAACGGCTGGTATAAAGTGGAGTGGGGGAGGGGGTTCCCAAGTGGCCCATTACCAACTTATTCTCTATAATTTTTGTCCTATATAATTTTTTTTTAAAATGGTCCGAATTTGAAAAATTTTAGAAAATTTAAAAAATTCAGATTTTTAAGAAAATTGCAAAGTAGGTAATGGGCCACTTGGGAGCCTCCCTCCCCTTCACCACCACTCCACTTTATAGGGAGAATGTTTTTCTTAGAATAAGATTTAAAATAAAATCAAAAGAGATGTTTATCGACATTTTTTGACTTTTTTTAGACGTTTTACGACGTTTTTCGACGTTTTTTTAGCGCTTTCGATTTTATTTTAAATCTCATTCCAAAGTTGATTGATTTGTTACAGTTGTATATGTTTTAATCAAACTTAAAATATCTTTATAACCTATAGAATCAAATAAAACCTAATTTTTTCGTCACACAACATTGAACGAAACACGTACAGTACCGGACTCTGTAATATTGTACTTACTGTTAAACGTTTATCAGGATTAACCTCGATCATGCCTCTGAGGAGGCTTTGGCAGTTTGGAGGTACGAAGTGTGGGATGTGGAAAACACCCCTTTTCACTTTTTCTAGTAGTTGTCGAAGGTTATCATCGTCGAAAGGTAGAGCACCAACTAAAAGAGCGTAGAGGATAACTCCGCAAGACCAGACATCTGCTTTCCGACCGTCATATTTTTCTCCCTAATCATAATAATAATAATATTACTAGTACCAATATCATGAACAAAAAGTATAGAATCTCAAATTAAGATATTATGGGAAATTATACATTATTTTTAGATAAATTAATCTACAATTTACAGAATAAATTTATTGACTCACCCGAATCACTTCTGGACAAGCGTAGTGTGGAGACCCACAACTCGTTTCAAGCATAGACCCCATTGGCTGTAGAGAGGCCATTCCGAAATCAGCTATTTTGATGTTATTCTTCTCATCTAGTAGTAAATTTTCCGGTTTAAGATCTCTATGGCTAAAAAAACAACAAAATTCAATGTTTTATAATAAATTTAAAGACCTATTATCATATAAAAAATTGATGTGGAGTACCTAATACCTTTAGTATCATTGACTTCATTTTTAAGGAAAGTTAATAGAAAAAACTAAAAGGTTCTGGCATAATTGTTACTAATGACTTCACGGAGAAGACTATAGAGGAAAAAAAAATTAGTCTGAGGAATGAAAGAAATATCTTAAAACTTAAAAGGCAGTCAATTGATAATTAAAGGCAAAGCTTTTACTTATCAAGACGTTTAAAAAATTGAAACTGCATTAAATATTTTCTAATCTCAACCTCAACAAGAAGTCCTAAGCGAATCTCCAATTCATACAGCAAATGATTTACCAGAAGAAACATATATTGATGTAGTAACTGATAATTTATGGTCAAAGAATGTTTTTTTTTTTGGAATAAGATTTAAAATAAAGTCAAAATCGCTAAAAACGTCGAAAAACGTCGAAAAACGTCGAGAAACGTCGAAAAAAAAAGTCGAAAAAAGTCGAAAAATTTCGATAAACATCTCTTTTGATTTTATATTAAATCTTATTCCAAGAAAAACATTCTTAATTATACAAGAAAGGTTGAAAAACGTTAAAAACTGCTGAAAAAAGTCGAAAAATGTCGATAAACATTGAAAAACGTCAAAAAAACATCGAAAAACGTTGGAAAACGTTGAAAACGTCGGAAAACATCGAAAAACGGCTGGTATAAAGTGGAGTGGTGGAGGGGGTTCCCAAGTGGCCCATTACCAACTTATTCTCTATAATTTTTGTCCTATACAAATTTTTTTTAAAATGGTCCGAATTTGAAAAATTTTAGAAAATTTAAAAAATTCAGATTTTTAAGAAAATTGCAAAGTAGGTAATGGGCCACTTAGGAGCCTCCCCTTCACCACCACTCCACTTTATACTAGCTGTTTTTCGACATTTTTCGACGTTTTTCAACTTTTTCCAACTTTTTTCGATGTTTTTTCGACGTTTTTTGATGTTTTTTGATGTTTTTCGACATTTTTTCAACTTTTTTCAACGGTTTTTAACGTTTTTTAACCTTTGTGCATGGTCGGAGAATGTTTTTCTTGGAATAAGATTTGAAATAAAATCAAAATCGCTAAAAAAACGTCGAAAAACGTCGAAAAACGTCGAAAAAAAGTCGAAAAATTTCGATAAACATCTCTTGATTTTATATTAAATCCTATTTCAAGAAAAACATTCTTAATTATACAAGAAAGGTTGAAAAACGTTAAAAACCGCTGAAAAAAAGTCGATAAATGTCGATAAACATTGAAAAACGTCATAAAAACATCGAAAAACGTTGGAAAACGTTGAAAAACGTCGGAAAACATCGAAAAAACGGCTGGTATAAAGTGGAGAGGTGAAGGGGGTTCCCAAGTGGCCCATTACCAACTTATTCTCTATAATTTTTGTCCTATACAAATTTTTTTTAAAATGATCCGAATTTGAAAAATTTTAGAAAATTTAAAAAATTCAGATTTTTAAGAAAATTGCAAAGTAGGTAATGGGCCACTTAGGAGCCTCCCCTTCACCACCACTCCACTTTATACTAGCCGTTTTTTCGACATTTTTCGACGTTTTTCAACTTTTTCCAACTTTTTTCGATGTTTTTCGACGTTTTTTGATATTTTTCGACATTTTTCAACGGTTTTTAACGTTTTTCAACCTTTGTGCATGGTCGGAAAATGTTTTTCTTGGAATAAGATTTAAAATAAAATGAAAAATCGCTAAAAAAACGTCGAAAAACGTCGAAAAACGTCGAAAAAAAGTCGAAAAATTTCGATAAACATCTCTTTTGATTTTATATTAAATCTTATTTCAAGAAAAACATTCTTAATTATACAAGAAAGGTTGAAAAACGTTAAAAACCGCTGAAAAAAAGTCGAAACATGTCGATAAACATTGAAAAACGTCAAAAAAACATCTGAAAACGTTGGAAAACGTTGAAAACGTCGGAAAACATCGAAAAACGGCTGGTATAAAGTGGAGTGGTGGAGGGGGTTCCCAAGTGGCCCATTACCAACTTATTCTCTATAATTTTTGTCCTATACAATTTTTTTTTAAAATGATCCGAATTTGAAAAATTTTAGAAAATTTTAAAAATTCAGATTTTTAAGAAAATTGCAAAGTAGGTAATAGGCCACTTGGGAGCCTCCCCTTCACCACCACTCCACTTTATACTAGCCGTTTTTCGACGTTTTTCAACTTTTTCCAACTTTTTTCGATGTTTTTCGACGTTTTTTGATGTTTTTCGACGTTTTTTTGATGTTTTTCGACATTTTTCAACCTTTTTCAACGGTTTTTAACGTTTTTCAACCATCGTGCATGGTCGGAGAATGTTTTTCTTGGAATAAGATTTAAAATAAAATCAAAAGCACTATAAACGTCGAAAAATGTCGAAAAACGATTGGTATAAAGAGAAGTGGTGGGGGGGAGCTCCCAAGTGGCCCATTACCTACTTATTCTCTAAAATTTTTGTCCAATACAAAATTTTCCTGAAATGGTTCATATTTGAGAAATTTTAGAAAATTGAAAATAAAATAAAAAGAAAATTGTTCAAACAAGAGTTACTTCTTATATTATTCTAGTAGATATTGGGCCACTTGGGAGCTTCACACCACTTCACTTAATACCAACCATTTTTTGACGTTTCTTCGACGTTTTCCTATATTTTTCGACGTTTTTCAATGGTTTCCACAGGTTTTCGATGTTTTTCGACGTTTTTCAACGGTTTTCAATGTTTTTCAACGTTTTTCAACGTTTTTCAACGTTTTTCAACCTTTGCGTATGGTCAGAGAATGTTTTTTTTTGGAATAAGATTTAAAATAAAATTGAAAGCGCTAAAAAAACGTCGAAAAACGTCGTAAAACGTCTAAAAAAAGTCGAAAAATGTCGATAAACATCTCTTTTGATTTTATTTTAAATCTTATTCTGAGAAAAACATTCTCAATTATACGAGAAGAGTTGAAAAACGTTAAAAACCGCTAAAAAAAGTCGAAAAATGTCGATAAACATCTAAAAACGTCAAAAAAACATCTAAAAACGTGGGAAAACATTTAAAAACGTCGGAAAACATTGAAAAACGGCTGGTACAAAGTGGAGTGGTGGAGGGGGTTCCCAAGTGGCCCATTACCAACTTATTCTCTATAATTTTTGTCCTATACAATTTTTTTTTAAAATGATCCGAATTTGAAAAATTTTAGAAAATTTAAAAAATTCAGATTTTTAAGAAAATTGCAAAGTAGGTAATAGGCCACTTGGAAGCCTCCCCCCACCATCACTCCACTTTATACTAGCCGTTTTTTCGACATTTTTCGACGTTTTTCAACTTTTTTCGATGTTTTTCGACGTTTTTTCGACATTTTTTAACGTTTTTCAACCTTTGTGCATGGTCGGAAAATGTTTTTCTTGGAATAAGATTTAAAATAAAATGAAAAATCGCTAAAAAACGTCGAAAAACGTCGAAAAACGTCGAAAAAACGTCGAAAAACGTCGTAAAACGTCTAAAAAAAGTCGAAAAATGTCGATAAACATCTCTTTTGATTTTATTTTAAATCTTATTCTGAGAAAAACATTCTCAATTATACGAGAAGAGTTGAAAAACGTTAAAAACCGCTAAAAAAAGTCGAAAAATGTCGATAAACATCTAAAAACGTCAAAAAAACATCTAAAAACGTGGGAAAACATTTAAAAACGTCGGAAAACATTGAAAAACGGTTGGTACAAAGTGGAGTGGTGGAGGGGGTTCCCAAGTGGCCCATTACCAACTTATTCTCTATAATTTTTGTCCTATACAATTTTTTTTAAAATGGTCCGAATTTGAAAAATTTTAGAAAATTTAAAAAATTCAGATTTTTAAGAAAATTGCAAAGTAGGTAATAGGCCACTTGGAAGCCTCCCCCCACCATCACTCCACTTTATACTAGCCGTTTTTCGACATTTTTCGACGTTTTTCAACTTTTTTCGATGTTTTTCGACGTTTTTCGACATTTTTTAACGGTTTTTAACGTTTTTCAACCTATGTGCATGGTCGGAGAATGTTTTTCTTGGAATAAAATTAAAAATCAAATTGATATAGAATCAAGTCAAAAAACCTCGACACCAAAACAGCTGTTCCCCTGTGTTATATTAACATTTTATCACTTTGTGTGTTACTTGGGTATATTTCTAATATTATGTACTTATGAATCACCCTATATAGGTTATAAATTTTATCGGGAAAAAAGCATTTTAATAGCTTTCTAATAGTCTATGACAAATAGCTATTTATTTATTCTTTTTTTTTTTTTCAGATAGATAACGCATAGGAGTTTTATGAGGTGAGTTATTTTAATTTTGTTATTTAAGTCTCCCATTCGTATCTTATAGTTTTTTAGTTCATGAAATATAAGTAGCCATTTTTAAATTGTCTCAATGTATTTATAAATAAAAACTATTACAGTTTGTAGATTGTATACATCATTACTGTTCAAATTAATTTGTAATTAATTAAATACATACCAAATTGAGTGACTGTGACAGAAATCCAACGCAGATATGATTTGTCTAAAGAATCTTCTAGCTTCTTTTGGTGTTAATCTGCCCTTTTTTACCAAATAGTCAAAAAGCTCACCGCCCGACACGTGTTCCAAAACAAGGTAACTAAAAAAAATAATAATTATAATAAAAAAAACTAAATATTTACACAGCAAAATATATTGAGCGCCTATGGATGTTTAGGAGGGTTCAGAATTGCGTCATGCCCTCAAACATTACCACGTACTTTAAAGGCAAAACACAAATGTTTATCATATCTTTTTTTATATATTTTATATACAATGTGATTCAATGAAAAGTATCCACCCCCCTTTATGATTCCCTCAGATTTAAAGAAGAAATACTATTTGTTCATTGACACACCTTAATAAACAGAGAAACTAAAGTTGTTATAGAAATAATTTTCTACGTGATTCAGTTTTTACGTGAGGAAAACTTAACTTTTCGTGGAAGAGAAATATATTAGTTACTTTTTAAAAAATTACTATAGAAAAATGTCTTCGCTAGGCGTTAGAAAAAGAAGGCTTAAATATCAACGATTTGCGGGGTCAGGGTCTTAGTTAAAAAAGGAAAATAATTAAATAGAAAAAAAAAAATACTCACAGATACTTCTTGTTCTCGTAAACATCTGCTAAGCCAAGAACATGAGGATGGTCAATGAGTTTCATTATTGCGATTTCTCTTTCAACCTAAACAGAAAAATAAATATAGAAAAATAGCGTTTTTCTTCGCTTTTTCTTGATATAATTACATTGTAGTTTACTTGAAACCTACTCATCATCACGTATTTTTTCTAGACTAAACAAAATGCCCCATATTCACTGCTCCTATTGTATACAAAACCTGTATATCATTCCTTTTTTCGTGCTTATCAGCAAAGTGAATTTTAAAATGCGCTCATTTTTCTTAAGATCGGGATAAAAATAGTGCAAAACAAAGTTGATAAGGCAGTTAAGTGAAATACAGGAACAAATAAAAAGAGAATAACTCTAACGAAGAATCAACAGGTAGGCTGTTATTATATTTCATCAAATATATGCATCATTGTTAAATATGCGCATATATATGCCGCTAACTACTTCAATATATTCGTAATTATTAATATTTATTATTTACTTAATAGTAAAGGGGCTATGTTCATTCTGCCTCATTCCTTATGTAAATTAACATGGGAAATCGCTAAGGTTCATTCTGGCAATTTTTGTCTAAATCAAGGTAACGTGTCGAAGTTTGAAGTCAGAGTTATCAGTAAACATGATAACGCCGGCTCGCGGTTAGATAACGTCGAGAATCCAAGATGGCGGCAATAGTTGACGTAAACAATGAAAAATATACGAAGTAAATGAAAAGCCAAAAGGACCTAAGCGTGTATCACGTGGTTCGATTTAAACAGGAAAAACGGCATTATGAAGAGAACGATTAACGCTGAAGAGAAAAATCATGTGTAAATCCAGAAGGGCCTTAGCGTGTATCACGTGGTCCGATCCAAACGAGAAAAACGACATTATGTAGAGAACGATTAACGTTGAACAGAAAAATCATGTGTAAAGCCAGAAGGGCCTTAGCGTGTCAGCTGTCAACGATCTGTCAACGCATAGCTATGAAGTTGCCTAACCTACATGTGTCATCTATCAATCTCTCAGCTGTCAACGATCTGTCAATGCATAGCTACGAAGTTGGCTAACCTACATGTGTCATCTGTCAATCTCTCAGCTGTCAACGAATAGCTACGAAGTTGGGCGCGTAACGGACACAACGAAATCGTCCGCGTCATCCAGCTGGATGGGGGGAGATGTCACCTGTCAGTGACCAACGTGTTACTACCCTTCATTAAATAGCTGTATATTTTTCATTGTTTACGTCAACTATTGCCGCCATCTCGACGTTATCTAACAGCGAGCCGGCGTTATCATGTTTACTGATAACCCCGACTTTGAACTTCGACGCGTGACCTTGATTTAGACAAAAAAATGCCAGAATGAACCTTAGCGATTCCCCATGTTAATTTACATAAGGAATGAGGCAGAATGAACATAGCCCCTTTACTCTTAATAATTATTTAATTATTAACTAATTTTATTTACAAATCAACATTATTATAAAACAAATGAAAAATTAGATGTTTTTCTAAATTATCTGTATTAAATAATTGTCTCCTATCAGTAAGTATGTACTTGTACAAAGAAAAACTCCTTTCTACATCTACAGAAGTAATAGGTGCAAACTTAAATTTTCCTGAAATATTTGGATGAATAGTATTAATATCTTCAAAGTTACCAGAATAAATATTAGCAAGGTTTTTTAAAACAATAAATCCTTCATTTTTTAAAATTACATTTGAAAATTTATGAAAAATCGTCTTTCCAATATCGCCCTGGACATTTTTACACTCTGATTCAAACGTCTTAATTAAATTTACGGAAGTCACCAAAGGTAAATTTTTTTTGTTCTAAATCTAATATAATTTTGGGTACAAATGCATAATTTTTTAAAAACACTAATTGCTTTGGTAATATGTGATTTTGAAACAACTTCTTTGTATTAGATATTCCCTTACCTCTGAATGTGTTGAGTTACTTTGTTAATTTGGAATAAACAGCTAGCTACCCACACGGAAGCCACTTAACGTAAATAAAATAATCCACAGTTAATTTATCATTATATGTATTTATTTTACTATTTAACTGGTAATACATAATACATAGGTACTAATAATAAACTAATAACAAAATAACTAATATTACTAGTACGTACTTGTTCATAGCTACATTCCTACCTACCAAACGAAGGTGTTAAACGCTACACCAATCCGAGAGCTCAAGCGAAATCTTATTGGTTGGAAATTGAAAATTTCCCTCCTATGAAATTCGAGGATCCCGTTGAGCTTCGAAGATTGTTGGATACGTTCTCTATTAATTTGGAAAGTTTAAAAAATATGGGAATAAACACAGATTGGGATTTTATTTTATCGCATATGTTAATTACTCGTTTAGATCAGGAAACCGCTCGCGCTTTTGAAAGAGATCACGGATCTACCTCGATTCCTGAATATCGCACGCTGTTTAATTTTTTGGAAGATCATTGTAATGGGTTGGAAAATGTACGTCCGACTGCTAAAAATGTGTATAAGAAACCTTCGCCATCTTATATTCCGCGCTCTAAAACTAGCTTTTTCGCTCGCACGCAAAATACATGCATTTTATGTTCCGATAATCATCCTTTATATCATTGTTCAACTTATTTAAATAAATCTCCTGGAGATCGCCATTCCTTTTGTAAAAAACATCATCTTTGTTTTGGATGTCTAAGTAGCTATCACGATTTAAAAACATGTAAATCTACTTCGGTATGTCGCAAATGTAATAGCAAAACACACCATACCACTTTACATTTTAATCGTCAAAATACCCCTAGCAACGCCGCTGGCAGTGCTGATACGAAACTAGCCTCGCGCTCGAACCCAGTCCAGCTGGAAACTAGTACTTCGACTTCGGCACAAATTTGTACTTTGACCCAAAGTCGCTCGCAGGTTTTATTGTGTACAGCATTTATCGAAATAAAAGATAATAAAGGTGTTTTTAGAATATATCGGGCACTTTTAGATGCCGGCTCTGAAATTTCACTTCTTTCGCAGAAATGTTTTGCAAGGTTGAACTTAAATTTAAGTCGATGTTCAACCACAATTCAGGGTATTGGGGATACCACTTGATTAATGAACACTGGGGCTGTAACCGTTTTAATGAAACCTATAGGTAAAATGGAACCTATATTTTGCGTAGATACTCTTGTATTGCCGAAAATATGTGACCAATTACCTTCAACTTTTATAAATAATCATTCGTGGCCACATTTAGATAATTTAGAATTGGCAGATCCAACTTTTATCCAGCCATAACGGCATGTCACGTAAGATTTAAAAATAGTTAATAATAACAACAAAAAAGTAACGCACTATCATGAACATAAACATTAAAAAATAAAAAAGCACGTTCAATGGCTCATCGATAATTTTTTTTAATGTTTGCAGTATAATTTGATACATCTGTAAGTCGATTGCGATATTTGTTCTTAATAAACTTCATATTGGAAAAAGAAGATTCATACAAGTAGGTTGAACTGAATAATGCTTTCACTTTCAAGGCAACACGGCATAGAACTGAATATTTGTCTTTACTTACAATAGGCCAGATACATTTGGTACTTGAGACTAACGATTTTAAGGCTAAATCATTTTGAAACTCAATTACTTCCATTTCTGTTGCAGCGATGTCTTCGCCAAAGTTCTGCATAACACAAGTTGCAAACTGTTGGATATCAATTTCCATAAAGGGTGAAACAATAAACTGCGCTACTAAAGCCATTTCGTTGAAATCCTTAAAACGAGTTTTGAAGTTATTCTTCAGGGTAGAAACTATTTCTACATGATATTTGCTGTCATAGGGTTCTAATGGATTTTGAGATATTGTTTCTGAAAGAATAGAAAAATGCTTGGCATCACTGTTAATTAGGTTTTGTTTCCAAAACTCCAGCTTTTTGATAAATGCTTTTATATCAGAAATCATTTCCGCTAGTTCTTTGTCTCTCCCCTGAAGCTGCAAATTAAGTTTGTTTAATTTCTCTGTAATGTCCACGAGAAAACCAAAATCTCTAAGCCAGATTGAATTTTCTAGTTCCGGGGTCGGTTCATCGCGTTGTTTGAAAAATTGAACTATGCCAAATAGGACATCATTAAAACGTTTCAACACCCGTCCTCTACTTAACCATCGGACTTCAGAGTGAAGGAGTAGGTCCCCGTATTGATAGTCAACTTCATCGGCCAAGGTTTTGAATAATCTTCTTTGTAACGCTTGAGCTCTAATCTTGTTCACAATTTTTACCACCAGTTTCATAACGTTGTTTAGTTTCAGGAAATTTCCACATAATGCTTGCTGATGGATAATGCAGTGGTAACGGAGAAATTGCGGAAAAGTTTCATCTATACGATATAACGTCACCAGACCCTTATCACAACCCACCATAGCTGGAGCGCCATCGGTTGTCAAGCCTACCATTTTCGATATTGGAATTTTTTCGGAAGAAATAATATTTTTTAAATGAGAAAACAACTCCTGTCCAGTAGTGTTTCGTTACAGTGGAATAAACTTCAAAAGATCTTCTTTAATCGTAAAATCACTAAAAACCATCCTGACGAACACGGCCATCTGGGCAGTGTCAACGACATCTGTTGATTCATCCAGTTGAAGTGAAAAATAAACACAGTTATCTAAGTCAGTTCTTAACTGTATGCTCATTACTTCTACACGTCTCATCACTGTATTAGCAAAAAGTTACATAGATTTTATAGCTGAAACTATCTCGTCTTTATTTCTAAAGTTGGCAAATAACGAATCAGCAACTTCTAAAAACGCCTGTTTTATCATATCCCCGTCTTCATAAGGTTTCTTTTTTTGTGCAATTATCTGGGACACACGGTACGATGCTTTAGTTGCAGCCTTATTTTTGTCGACTGTTCTTAAAAATATTGATTGTTGTCCAATTAACTGCTTTTTTAACTGTTTCAGTTTCTCCTTTCTGGCGGCAGAATGTAGTGGGAATGATTTTTCAAAATTAGAATGTACAGTTTTATGATGTCTCTCAATATTTCCTTTTTTAGCAACGGAGACCGAAGTATTACATAACAAACACACATTTTTATCTTTAACTTCTGTAAAAAAGTATTGTTCTTCCCAGAATTCTCATAGCCACCCCTCATTGATCCAGTTCTCTCATTGCTATTTTATGATCTAGAACTCTCAACACAGTACCTTGATTGAAAACTCTCATTGCTATTGTATAGCCTAGACTGCATGATCCAGAACTCTCATTGCCATCCCCTCATTGATCCAGTTCTCTCTTAGTTCTGCCTAGACTGCATCATTCAGAATTCTCATTGCCATCTCTCATTGATCCAGTTCTCTCATTGCTATTTTATGATCTAGAACTCTCAACACAGTAACTTGACTGAGAACTCTCATTGCTATTGCATTGTCTAATTGAGCCAAATCTCTCTTTGTTCTTCTACTCCTGTTTTGTCTTCATAAGGTTTCTTTTTATGTGCAATTATCTGGGACACACGGTACGATGCTTCAGTTGCAGCCTTATTTTTGTCGACTGTTCTTAAAAATATTGATTGTTGTCCAATGAACTGCTTTTTTAACTGTTTCAGTTTCTCCTTTCTGGCGGTAGAATGTAGTGGGAATGATTTTTCTAAATTAGAATGTACAGTTTTATGATGTCTTTCAATATTTCCTTTTTTAGCAACGGAGACCGAAGTATTATATAACAAACACACATTTTTATATTTAACTTCTGTAAAAAAGTATTGTTCTTCCCATTCCGAATGAAAGTGGCATGTCTTTACCTTCATACAACTGCTTGCGATAATATTATTTTTTGTTGTTCTCTACTAACCCAACCGCTGGACGTTGGTTACGCGTTCAGTTTTAAACTAAGCGCAATGTCGCCGCGCCGTGCGTATTTATCCCGTTCAAAGCAATCCTGATCGTTCTCGAACACTAACGCGCTGGTCCGGCTGGTCGGTTCTAGCCGATTCTAGCTTGATGGCGTCAGCAGCAGATCGCTCACCGCAACGTTGCCGCTATTTATGTTTAATATTATGACAATTAGATTTTTTTGTGGAATTTTCGGAAGCTTCTCTGATTTTTGCAGTTTGTATTTTTTAAATACCCTGATATAGATCATTAGGAAGTCGTGCGATTCTTGATGATGTTTCCCTTTTTATGGACTTATTCAGATAAGAATGTGTGTTATTCCTTCTAAATACTTTTGTACTAATACTATGTAAAAATAATATCTTTTAAAATACCGGGCAGTATTTTCTAAGAGCAAATCGAGCAATTTCATTGAGGCGACATATTTATTTAACCTTGTCTTAACCCTACTGTCTGAATTAACAGAATAGACGTTCGCTATTCTATTGTATAAATATAGATCATTAGGAAGTCGAGCGATTCTTGATGATTTTTCTGTTTCTATGGATTTATACAGGGATGAATGTGTATTATCCTTCCTGAATAAAAAATTATTAGTTTCCTTTGACTAATAAATGTTTTTAAAATAATAAAAAATATACATGCGATTTTTTGTGTTATATAAAAATTATATACAGTGAGATCTTTCCTCTTAAAGTTCTGAACGGTACTTAAAAGTATTCGAGCGATTTGCGATTTTATTAAGACGAAAGATATTATGTTTATTGGTCCTACTGTTTGAGGTAATAAGCAGAACATAGACGTAGAGAACATATCATTAGAAAGTCGAGCGATTCTTGATGATTTTTCTGGTTTTCTGGGTTTCAATGTAAATTATTATAAAAATAGAAAATACAATCAGATTGCAATGTATGTATCCACATATATTAGGGTGATTTTCGTATTAGGGTGATTATATTAGGTTTGGTATACAATAGGAGCAGTTTACTCTAGAAAAATATGTGCTGATCAATTTTTTATTTTTCAGCGCTTATTTGTTACATCAAAACCACAAGTTATATCCTTCTAATGTCTTAGAGTCACAGAAGGAAATTCATAGAAAATTTGTCGTGTCTTTATAGGAATTTAAAGCATTCTAAATAGCTTACCTTCATTAAAACGCTATCACTTAGTTTTTCTCTATTTATAATCTTAATTGCTACTTTTTTGCCAGTGACGCACTGTACACCTAGCTTAACAAGACCTGAAACAAATAAATGTAATTAGAATCCTTTATTTATACGCGGCGCACAAAAATTATCGCATATTTTATTCTATTTTTACTTTCCTATCTGTATACAGATATAAGGAAAGTATAGGAATCATGATTTTTTTCGACCTCGAGTTTTCGACGGATTTTTACGTTTTGAGGTCCCCTGAATCCGTTTTGACTATTTTCGCGATGATGTCTGTGTGTGTGTGTGTGTGTGTGTCTGTATAACGCATAACTCATGAACCGATACACGGAAAAACACCAAATTTTAAACTTAAGCTTTGTTTCAGCGTCCAATGAGCTGATTAGATTTTGGGCAGAGTCGGAACATCTGGGGGGGTACTTTATAGGTGGTCATTTTTATATTTTATGGAATATATCTGTTATTTACGTTTGGAGAAGAAAATTCTTTAAATAAAAGTTACTTCTAATATAATTATCTATAATTTTTGTTTTATGCAAAATTTTCCTAAAATGGTCCGTATTCGAGAAATTTGACAAAATGTAAAAAAAATAATTTTTTATAAAAATTGTTCAAATAAAAGTTGTTTGCAATATAATTCTCTATAATTTTTGTCCTATACATAATTTCTCTAAAATGGACCGTATTCGAGATATTTGAGAAAATGTGTAAATTTCGAAATTTGAAGAAAACTCAAAAACGGATAAAGGAAAAAACATTAAATTTTAAACTTAAGGTTTATTTCGGCCTGACGTGAAATGATTAGATTTTGGACAAAGTCGGAACATCTGGGGGGGTACTTTATGAGAGGCCGTTTTTATATTTTATGGAATATATCTGTTATTTATGTTTGGAGAAGAAAATTGTTCAAATAAAAGTTACTTCTAATATAATTATCTATAATTTTTGTTTTATGCAAAATTTTCCTAAAATGGTCCGTATTCGAGAAATTTGACAAAATGTAAAAAAAATAATTTTTTATAAAAATTGTTCAAATAAAAGTTGTTTGTAATATAATTCTCTATAATTTTTGTTCTATACATAATTTCTCTAAAATAGACCGTATTCGAGATATTTGAGAAAATGTGTAAATTTCGAAATTTGAAGAAAACTCAAAAACGGATAAAGGAAAAAACATTAAATTTTAAACTTAAGGTTTATTTCGGCCTGACGTGAAATGATTAGATTTTGGACAAAGTCGGAACATCTGGGGGGGTACTTTATGAGAGGCCGTTTTTATATTTTATGGAATATATCTGTTATTTATGTTTGGAGAAGAAAATTGTTCAAATAAAAGTTACTTCTAATATAATTATCTATAATTTTTGTTTTATGCAAAATTTTCCTAAAATGGTCCGTATTCGAGAAATTTGACAAAATGTAAAAAAAATAATTTTTTATAAAAATTGTTCAAATAAAAGTTGTTTGCAATATAATTCTCTATAATTTTTGTCCTATACATAATTTCTCTAAAATGGACCGTATTCGAGATATTTGAGAAAATGTGTAAATTTCGAAATTTGAAGAAAACTCAAAAACGGATAAAGGAAAAAACAATAAATTTTAAACTTAAGGTTTATTTCGGCCTGACGTGAAATGATTAGATTTTGGACAAAGTCGGAACATCTGGGGGGGTACTTTATGGGAGGCCGTTTTTATATTTTATGGAATATATCTGTTATTTATGTTTGGAGAAGAAAATTGTTCAAATAAAAGTTACTTCTAATATAATTATCTATAATTTTTGTTTTATGCAAAATTTTCCTAAAATGGTCCGTATTCGAGAAATTTGACAAAATGTAAAAAAAATAATTTTTTATAAAAATTGTTCAAATAAAAGTTGTTTGCAATATAATTCTCTATAATTTTTGTCCTATACATAATTTCTCTAAAATGAACCGTATTCGAGATATTTGAGAAAATGTGTAAATTTCGAAATTTGAAGAAAACTCAAAAACGGATAGAGGAAAAAACATTAAATTTTAAACTTAAGGTTTATTTCGGCCTGACGTGAAATGATTAGATTTTGGACAAAGTCGGAACATCTGGGGGGGTACTTTATGGGAGGCCGTTTTTATATTTTATGGAATATATCTGATATTTATGTTTGGAGAAGAAAATTGTTTAAATAAAAGTTACTTCTAATATAATTATCTATAATTTTTGTTTTATGCAAAATTTTCCTAAAATGGTCCGTATTCGAGAAATTTGACAAAATGTAAAAAAAATAATTTTTTATAAAAATTGTTCAAATAAAAGTTGTTTGTAATATAATTCTCTATAATTTTTGTTCTATACATAATTTCTCTAAAATAGACCGTATTCGAGATATTTGAAAAAATGTGTAAATTTCGAAATTTGAAGAAAACTCAAAAACGGATAAAGGAAAAAACAATAAATTTTAAACTTAAGGTTTATTTCGGCCTGACGTGAAATGATTAGATTTTGGACAAAGTCGGAACATCTGGGGGGGTACTTTATGGGAGGCCGTTTTTATATTTTATGGAATATATCTGTTATTTATGTTTGGAGAAGAAAATTGTTCAAATAAAAGTTACTTCTAATATAATTATCTATAATTTTTGTTTTATGCAAAATTTTCCTAAAATGGTCCGTATTCGAGAAATTTGACAAAATGTAAAAAAAATAATTTTTTATAAAAATTGTTCAAATAAAAGTTGTTTACAATATAATTCTCTATAATTTTTGTCCTGTACATAATTTCTCTAAAATGGACCGTATTCGAGATATTTGAGAAAATGTGTAAATTTCGAAATTTGAAGAAAACTCAAAAACGGATAAAGGAAAAAACATTAAATTTTAAACTTAAGGTTTATTTCGGCCTGACGTGAAATAATTAGATTTTGGACAAAGTCGGAACATCTGGGGGGGTACTTTATGGGAGGCCGTTTTTATATTTTATGGAATATATCTGTTATTTATGTTTGGAGAAGAAAATTGTTCAAATAAAAGTTACTTCTAATATAATTATCTATAATTTTTGTTTTATGCAAAATTTTCCTAAAATGGTCCGTATTCGAGAAATTTGACAAAATGAAAAAAAAATAATTTTTTATAAAAATTGTTCAAATAAAAGTTGTTTGCAATATAATTCTCTATAATTTTTGTCCTATATATAATTTTTCTAAAATGGACCGTATTCGAGATATTTGAGAAAATGTGTAAATTTCGAAATTTGAAGAAAACTCAAAAACGGATAAAGGAAAAAACATTAAATTTTAAACTTAAGGTTTATTTCGGCCTGACGTGAAATAATTAGATTTTGGACAAAGTCGGAACATCTGGGGGGGTACTTTATGGGAGGCCGTTTTTATATTTTATGGAATATATCTGTTATTTATGTTTGGAGAAGAAAATTGTTCAAATAAAAGTTACTTCTAATATAATTATCTATAATTTTTGTTTTATGCAAAATTTTCCTAAAATGGTCCGTATTCGAGAAATTTGACAAAATGTAAAAAAAATAATTTTTTATAAAAATTGTTCAAATAAAAGTTGTTTGCAATATAATTCTCTATAATTTTTGTCCTATACATAATTTCTCTAAAATGGACCGTATTCGAGATATTTGAGAAAATGTGTAAATTTCGAAATTTGAAGAAAACTCAAAAACGGATAAAGGAAAAAACAATAAATTTTAAACTTAAGGTTTATTTCGGCCTGACGTGAAATGATTAGATTTTGGACAAAGTCGGAACATCTGGGGGGGTACTTTATGGGAGGCCGTTTTTATATTTTATGGAATATATCTGTTATTTATGTTTGGAGAAGAAAATTGTTCAAATAAAAGTTACTTCTAATATAATTATCTATAATTTTTGTTTTATGCAAAATTTTCCTAAAATGGTCCGTATTCGAGAAATTTGACAAAATGTAAAAAAAATAGTTTTTTATAAAAATTGTTCAAATAAAAGTTGTTTGTAATATAATTCTCTATAATTTTTGTCCTATACATAATTTCTCTAAAATGGACCGTATTCGAGATATTTGAGAAAATGTGTAAATTTCGAAATTTGAAGAAAACTCAAAAACGGATAGAGGAAAAAACATTAAATTTTAAACTTAAGGTTTATTTCGGCCTGACGTGAAATGATTAGATTTTGGACAAAGTCGGAACATCTGGGGGGGTACTTTATGGGAGGCCGTTTTTATATTTTATGGAATATATCTGATATTTATGTTTGGAGAAGAAAATTGTTTAAATAAAAGTTACTTCTAATATAATTATCTATAATTTTTGTTTTATGCAAAATTTTCCTAAAATGGTCCGTATTCGAGAAATTTGACAAAATGTAAAAAAAATAATTTTTTATAAAAATTGTTCAAATAAAAGTTGTTTGTAATATAATTCTCTATAATTTTTGTTCTATACATAATTTCTCTAAAATAGACCGTATTCGAGATATTTGAAAAAATGTGTAAATTTCAAAATTTGAAGAAAACTCAAAAACGGATAAAGGAAAAAACAATAAATTTTAAACTTAAGGTTTATTTCGGCCTGACGTGAAATGATTAGATTTTGGACAAAGTCGGAACATCTGGGGGGGTACTTTATGGGAGGCCGTTTTTATATTTTATGGAATATATCTGTTATTTATGTTTGGAGAAGAAAATTGTTCAAATAAAAGTTACTTCTAATATAATTATCTATAATTTTTGTTTTATGCAAAATTTTCCTAAAATGGTCCGTATTCGAGAAATTTGACAAAATAAAAAAAAAATAATTTTTTATAAAAATTGTTCAAATAAAAGTTGTTTGCAATATAATTCTCTATAATTTTTGTCCTATACATAATTTTTCTAAAATGGACCGTATTCGAGATATTTGAGAAAATGTGTAAATTTCGAAATTTGAAGAAAACTCAAAAACGGATAAAGGAAAAAACATTAAATTTTAAACTTAAGGTTTATTTCGGCCTGACGTGAAATAATTAGATTTTGGACAAAGTCGGAACATCTGGGGGGGTACTTTATGGGAGGCCGTTTTTATATTTTATGGAATATATCTGTTATTTATGTTTGGAGAAGAAAATTGTTCAAATAAAAGTTACTTCTAATATTATTATCTATAATTTTTGCTTTATGTCAAAATTTCCTGAAATGGTCCGTATTCGAGAAATTTGACAAAATGTGCAAAATTCTGATTTTTATGAAAATTGTTGAACTAAAAGTTGTTTGCGATATCGATTTCTATAATTTTTGTTTATACATGATTTTTCTAAAATGGACCGTAATGGAAAAGTGCTAAATTTAAATTTTTCAGTATTTTCGTTTTCAATGAATATCTATAGAAAAATGTTTCAAGGTAGATGTATGTGTAAAATGTATATATTTAGTTTATCCTCTAAACATTTATAGAGATGCTGCAATAGGTTGTACAAAATAACCGGAAAATGCCTATAATAACTAGATAGGAAAGTCATGTGTTGGACACATCAGATTTTTTGAAACAATTTTTACTTTTAAAGCCACCATTCGGGAATTCGCATCCCGAGACTGATTTCAAACGTAAAACGACAGCTAGGGAGACCAAAAACGGTCTCTACACGTCTGAATACATGTAATTTTATGAAAAACATTAGTAAAAAGTATTTATCCTCTTTAAAAACTCCTGAGGAGCTAATTATTTCTACACCAAGAAAAAATAAGTATCTTACTTAACACAACCCTATTTTAATTACATAGATTTTCTTCAAAGGCAAAGGGTCGTGAAAATAGATGTCAAAGTCCGTGAGGGAATTGCAAGCTCTAGTTTCAGAAATATTACATCCCTTGTGTACGAGGAATGACCCCGGGCACTATTAGGGCAACATAATTATGAATAAACAGCAGGGAAGGGATATTTGTGAGCGGTACCTTTCAAATACAGGAAGTGGAGTTGTGTTCAAGATTGACAGGGTTGGTTTTGGCGAAATGGCATTCACGAACCCAGTCTCGTTGAGTTTGGCACAAACAGTAAAGTTTTGTTTAACAGTAGCGAGAGAAAGATAGAGAGAAAATTGTATTTATCAACTAATAATATTACTAATGAAATTGAACCTAGCCATGTTGTAGATTAGATGGCTACGGTATTCGTTCAGACTGTAATACATTTACCACCGTATGATCCAGAGATAACCAGGTATTAGCGTACATTAAATGCCATAGAATTAATTTGGAATAAAACAAAATGGAGGTAAAAAAATTAATCCTGCTTTGTCTGAAACCGTTTTAGATGTTATTAGAGAAGTTGTTGGAAGTTTTCGTTCTCCGTCTTACCAAAATGTGTGAATTTTCAATTTCTATTGATGATAGTTATTCATCTGCGTTTTATAATATCAATACATGACTTGGCTTTGATACAAAACTTCTAATCCGAATCAAAATGTTGAAACTATTATTTGGGGACTTAAAAGCGTGGTCCACTAGTTGGTGTAGCCTTTTAAAACATTTGGTATAATAATAATAATAATTATATATCATCAATTACCACTGCCACTGGTAAAATCCTAAATTTAAAAGTTGTACAAATAGGTACAATTTATTTATTCCTCGTAAAACATCAGTAAAATATATTATAAATTGTTTTCATTCATAAATATTAATTTCTTAAAAATCTAACAGAGGCGCCACTTTCCAAACGAAAAATCTTGCAATGTAAGGGTTTTTTTAAAGTTTATTTTTGACTATTTTTAAAAGAAAAAAATATGTACGTGTAGGTAAAGGTTAAATCTATGCTACTCTGGAACCACTTTTTCAAAATTCAATTTAGTTTTTTCTAAAAAATATTGAGAAAAAAGGTTAAAAATGGGGTAAAAAAATGGGTTTGCGCCACTTTCCAAACGAAAAATCTTGCATTGTAAGGGTTTCGTAGTACCCCACTTTTATAGTTTATTTTTGAGTATTTTTAAAAGAAAAAAATATGTACGTGTAGGTAAAGGTTAAATCTATGCTTTTCCAGAACTATTTTTTCAAAATTCAATTTAGCTTTTTCTAAAAAAAATGAGAAAATGGGTTAAAAAGTTTTGCGCCACTTTCCAAACGAAAAATCTTGCATTGTAAGGGTTTCGTAGTACCCCACTTTTAAAGTTTATTTTTGAATATTTTTAAAAGAAAAAAATATGTATGTGTAGGTAAAGGTTAAATCTATGCTATCCTAAAACTACTTTTTTAAAATTCAATTTAGCTTTTTCTAAAAAAAATTGAGAAAATGGGTTAAAAAGTTTTGCGCCACTTTCCAAACGAAAAATCTTGCATTGTAAGGGTTTCGTAGTACCCCACTTTTAAAGTTTATTTTTGAATATTTTTAAAAGAAAAAAATATGTACGTGTAGGTAAAGGTTAAATCTATGCTTTTCCAGAACTATTTTTTCAAAATTCAATTTAGCTTTTTCTAAAAAAAATTGAGAAAATGGGTTAAAAAGTTTTGCGCCACTTTCCAAACGAAAAATCTAGCATTGTAAGGGTTTCGTAGTACCCCACTTTTAAAGTTTATTTTTAAATATTTTTAAAAGAAAAAAATATGTACGTGTAGGTAAAGGCTAAATCTATGCTTTTCTAAAACTACTTTTTCAAAATTCAGTTTAGTTTTTTCTAAAAAAAATTGAGAAAATGGGTTAAAAAGTTTTGCCCCACTTTCCAAACGAAAAATCTTGCATTGTAAGGGTTTCGTAGTACCCCACTTTTAAAGTTTATTTTTGAATATTTTTAAAAGAAAAAAATATGTACGTGTGGGTAAAGGTTAAATCTATGCTTTCCTAAAACTACTTTTTCAAAATTCAATTTAGCTTTTTCTAAAAAAAATTGAGAAAATGGGTTAAAAAGTTTTGCGCCACTTTCCAAACGAAAAATCTTGCATTGTAAGGGTTTCGTAGTACCCCATTTTTAAAGTTTATTTTTAAATATTCTTAAAAGAAAAAAATATGTACGTGTAGGTAAAGGCTAAATCTATGCTTTTCTAAAACTACTTTTTTAAAATTCAATTTAGCTTTTTCTAAAAAAAATTGAGAAAATGGGTTAAAAAGTTTTGCGCCACTTTCCAAACGAAAAATCTTGCATTGTAAGGGTTTCGTAGTACCCCATTTTTAAAGTTTATTTTTAAATATTCTTAAAAGAAAAAAATATGTACGTGTAGGTAAAGGCTAAATCTATGCTTTTCTAAAACTACTTTTTTAAAATTCAATTTAGCTTTTTCTAAAAAAAATTGAGAAAATGGGTTAAAAAGTTTTGCCCCACTTTCCAAACGAAAAATCTTGCATTGTAAGGGTTTCGTAGTACCCCACTTTTAAAGTTTATTTTTGAATATTTTTAAAAGAAAAAAATATGTACGTGTAGGTAAAGGCTAAATCTATGCTTTTCTAAAACTACTTTTTTAAAATTCAATTTAGCTTTTTCTAAAAAAAATTGAGAAAATGGGTTAAAAAGTTTTGCGCCACTTTCCAAACGAAAAATCTTGCATTGTAAGGGTTTCGTAGTACCCCACTTTTAAAGTTTATTTTTGACTATTTTTAAAAGAAAAAAAATATGTACGTGTAGGTAAAGGCTAAATCTATGCTTTTCTAAAACTACTTTTTTAAAATTCAATTTAGCTTTTTCTAAAAAAAATTGAGAAAATGGGTTAAAAAGTTTTGCGCCACTTTCCAAACGAAAAATCTTGCATTGTAAGGGTTTCGTAGTACCCCACTTTTAAAGTTTAATTTTGAATATTTTTAAAAGAAAAAAATATGTGCGTGTAGGTAAAGGTTAAATCTATGCTTTTCCAAAACTACTTTTTCAAAACTCAATTTAGCTTTTTCTAAAAAAAATTGAGAAAATTGGTTAAAAAGTTTTGCGCCACTTTCCAAACGAAAAATCTAGCATTGTAAGGGTTTCGTAGTACCCCACTTTTAAAGTTTATTTTTGAATATTTTTAAAAGAAAAAAATATGTATCTGTAGGTAAAGGTTAAATCTATGCTTTCCTAAAACTACTTTTTTAAAATTCAATTTAGCTTTTTCTAAAAAAATTGAGAAAATGGGTTAAAAAGTTTTGCGCCACTTTCCAAACGAAAAATCTTGCATTGTAAGGGTTTCGTAGTACCCCACTTTTAAAATTTATTTTTAAATATTTTTAAAAGAAAAAAATATGTACGTGTAGGTAAAGGTTAAATCTATGTTCCTCTGGAAACAATTTTTCAAAATTTAATTTAGTTTTTTCTAAAAAAAATTGAGAAAATGGTTAAAAAAAGTCGAGTTTTGTATTTTTTTTATATATTGATTTATATTATATAAAAAAATAATTATAATTTCTCAATTACTGTTTTATTTTAACAAAATTTTGTCAAGATATAAGATCGATTTGGCAACAACGTTTAGATTTTAAAATGTTATAAGTATTTATATTAATTACGTATTAAAATCATCTAGGAGTCAATGCAACCGTTACCTTTTTGGGAGTCAAATAATATTTTTATTTCGACTCAAAAATTGTCAAAAACATTTATATATTCATTTATTAAAATGGACACTCACCAGTTTGACCTTTTCCCAACGTTTTTTCCAGCCTATAAGGCCCCACGTACTGGTGCACCTCGGTGGAAGGGTTTGAATTTTCCTTCTGCATTTTCGCATACGATCTAATGACGATTACTCAAATTTTTATGTCACAATTTAACAACTTTTTTCTTTATATCGATCAACCTGTCGGTCAAAAATGCGAAAAAATTAATTTCCATCGTGAAAATTCTAGGAAAAGCTAGATTGTAAACGAATTTCCCTATTTCGCGGATCACTTTTTTCTGGAGATAATATTGACATGTAGAAAACAGGGTTGAAAATCACTGGCACTTTTTTTTAATTATATTTCGTCACATTGTAACATATTTAACACGCGAAAATTCAAGTAGAATGTTTATTATTAAATAGTGTTAAGTTTTCCGGGCATTTTTCCGATTTAGCGAAATAATAGAAGTGGAATCACACACAACTCTGGGGTGGTGAAAATCAATAGTGAACCAGGAACTCTAGCGGGGTGAAATATCCCTAGTTTGGTGGAAATATTTCAAATCATTTTCTTTTATTTTATTTTCACTGTTTGAATATTCGAAAATTATTATCAAATTGTTAGATTAATTGATAAAAAATATATATATTATACGTTTCTACATTTGCAACACGTGTTTAATGCACCCCTTTTTAATTTATAGAGTTTTGAATGATACATTCGTTCAGTTGAATTGTTAGGGTGGAATATCGAGGGTGGTATATTTTAGAAAACTGGTCTGCTGTGTTATTAGGAATGTGTGTGCTGTAATAATACGGGGTGATTGGTTTTCGAGTAACAAACGGTATAGATGCGTATGGTTTATTTGAAAATGCATGACAGCATATTTTTTTTACAGGAATATTATATTAGTTTCCCTTTAAAAAACATATAAAAAAAGAGTTCAAATGTTCCGAAAAATAACGTTATTAACAATTTAACAACATACCACTTTATTATTTTAAACTTGGTAGGATACAAAAGAGAAAATACTCGCAATCTATGTATATAAAATTGATTGTCCTGACTGACTGACTGACTGACCTATCAACGTACAGCCAAAACTACTGAGCCTAGAAAGCTGAAATTTGGAACATAGGTTTATTATATAACATAAGCATCCGCTAAGAAAGGATTTTTGGAAATTTAAATTTTAAAGGGGGGAAATGGGGGAGGGAGCTTTTAATGAAACTCTGTGTTCTTTAAAGTTAGAAACATGAAAATTTAAATTACAACTACTGAACATAAATAAATGAGGATGTGTTTCAGGGTTTTTGGATTTTTTACATTTTAAGGGGGGAAAACGGGGGGGTGAAAGTTTGTAAGGGACTATCGATTTTTTTGGTCTCTATTAAGTTAGAAACATGAAAATTGGAATTGCTGCTAATGAGTACAAATTAATAAATAAATAAATTTTCACATTTTAAGGGGGGGAACAGGGGGGTGAAAGTTTATTTGGAAATATCGATTTTTTTTAAGGTGGGAACTTGAAAATTGGAATTGTAGGTTCTCATAATAAATAAATAATGAGATGTTTCACGGTTTTTGGATTTTCACATTTTAAGGGGGAAAAACGGGGGTGAAAACTAATAAAAATTACTAAAAATTATTAAAAATTATTAAAAATTAATAAAAATTAATAAAAATTAATAAAAAAATTAATAAAAATTATTAAAAATTAATAAAAATTAATAAAAATTAATAAAAATTAATAAAAATTAATAAAAATTAATAAAAATTAATAAAAATTAATAAAAATTAATAAAAATTAATAAAAATTAATAAAAATTAATAAAAATTAATAAAAATTAATAAAAATTAATAAAAATTAATAAAAATTAATAAAAATTAATAAAAATTAATAAAAATTAATAAAAATTAATAAAAATTAATAAAAATTAATAAAAATTAATAAAAATTAATAAAAATTAATAAAAATTAATAAAAATTAATAAAAATTAATAAAAATTAATAAAAATTAATAAAAATTAATTAAATTAATAAAAATTAATAAAAATTAATAAAATTAATAAAAATTAATAAAAATTAATAAAAATTAATAAAAATTAATAAAATTAATAAAAATTAATAAAAATTAATAAAAATTAATAAAAATTAATAAAAATGAATAAAAATGAATAAAAATGAATAAAAATGAATAAAAATGAATAAAAATTAATAAAAATGAATAAAAATAAATAAAAATTAATAAAAATGAATAAAAATGAATAAAAATGAATAAAAATGAATAAAAATGAATAAAAATGAAGAAAAATGAATAAAAATGAATAAAAATAAATAAAAATGAATAAAAATGAATAAAAATGAATAAAAATGAATAAAAATGAATAAAAATGAATAAAAATGAATAAAAATGAATAAAAATGAATAAAAATGAATAAAAATGAATAAAAATGAATAAAAATGAATAAAAATGAATAAAAATGAATAAAAATGAATAAAAATGAATAAAAATGAATAAAAATGAATAAAAATGAATAAAAATGAATAAAAATGAATAAAAATGAATAAAAATGAATAAAAATGAATAAAAATGAATAAAAATGAATAAAAATGAATAAAAATGAATAAAAATGAATAAAAATTAATAAAAATGAATAAAAATGAATAAAAATGAATAAAAATGAATAAAAATGAATAAAAATGAATAAAAATGAATAAAAATGAATAAAAATGAATAAAAATGAATAAAAATGAATAAAAATGAATAAAAATGAATAAAAATGAATAAAAATGAATAAAAATGAATTAGAATGAATAAAAATAAATCAATAAAAATGAATAAATATGAATAAGTATACACTACTCGTATACAGCGTACTGATTGGCTGCCCGTCGTTTCGGAAAACCACCAATAGCAGTTGCCGATCCGACGCCCCGCCCACCACCGTTCGGTATTCGCCGACTTGAGTTGTGTACCCAAGCCGTTTTGGAGTAGTGTATTTAGTAATCTTCACATGCTAAGATTGTCTGCGTTAGTTGGCTTTATTTGTCCTTTTTAGCGTCTATATATTGATAGTCCTTCGTGTAACCAAACATGCTTCCTATTTGCGCTGTTGGCCGCGGTGATGTTGTAAATGTCTTCCTTTAAATAGTCTGGAAGACAGTTTTTATAGAATTTTTCTGACGTTTCCATAATGTATTGCTTAATAGGAGGCATGTTTGTGTTTTCATGTATGTCAGTTATTCTGGTATACCTTCTGCACCCCAAGACTAGCCTCCGTGTTTTGTATGATTTGTAGTTTGTTGAAGTGTGTTTGTGCTATCGGCCATGATTCCACTGGTCGATTTATCGACCTCAAAATAGCCGAATTTTTAGCCACTCTGTCTCTTATGTGGACCTTGAACAATAATGTTTTATCCAGCAGAAACCCAAGATATTTAATTTCCTCTTTTACGGCGATTGGTTGATTTTGAACCTGAAGGGATACGCCTTTTTGAGAGTATTACCGTTTCATTTTTGATAGAATAATGTTATTTCAGATAATTTCTTTATATAAATATCTATTAGGTAGCTTCAAATACGTTGAGCACAGGCAACTATTGTTTAACTTTTAATATGTACAGTATACTTAGTTTACAAACGACATAAAAGTAGAAAAACCGTTAATTGAAACCACGATTAGCTATTTGAAGGATTCGTGAACACAATATGGCGGAAATGAATCTGTCTTAGACCACGTGACGGCGTCTCCTTACCTTCTACCTCCATAAATATGACCTGCTTTTCATCGTCAATAATATATGGATAAGCAGTCTATATAAACTATATCATTGGTTTTAATTTGTAAAATTGAGACTTTCATATGTCACCGTTGGCGACACTGCGTTCATTTGGAGGGAAATTTTCTGTCACCTGTCAGTATTGTCAGTCAACAACCAGTTATTTGCCATTTTCAAAATTAATAACAATTTTTATAAGTTTTTTCGATTATATACATTTTAAAACAAATGGATATGGAAGTAGACACTGTAGAAATAGTTGATAATCCCGTCGCAGGACCTTCTAAAAGACCTGATGAAGCAGCACATAATAAAAAGCATTGCAATTTGCCTTGGTAATATATGTTATAATTCTACAATTATTATTATAATAAACCTTCTATTTTTAATAGGATTGAAAAATACAGACCTCACACATTCGAAGAAATAGTAGGTAACGAAGATACCATCGAAAGGTTATCTATTTTTTCCAAAAAAGGAAATGTACCCAACATTATAATAGCTGTATGTATAAACACAAACAAATTTTAATAATATTTATTTAAAATTACTTAATAGGGTCCACCCGGTGTTGGAAAAACTACAACTATATTATGTCTAGCTAAAATATTACTAGGTCCATCTTTTAAAGATGCAGTCTTAGAGTTAAACGCATCCAATGATAGAGGTATCGATATAGTTAGAAATAAAGTTAAAATGTTTGCTCAACAGAAAGTTACTTTACCACCAGGAAGGCACAAGATGATTATTTTAGATGAAGTTGACAGGTAAGATTTGTTTACTTTAGAAATCAAGTGGTACAATGTTTTACAGATGAAAAAAATTACTGGTACCGGTTAAGAATCCAGATGCAAGAATTTCGAAATTTTATCACTATATTATTGAAGTAACTTACTTTTTATAATATTTCAACTAAAATTAGATACGGAAAAGTATCGTTTATTTGCAATTTTAACACGTTAAGCGCCACAGTACTGCCCTATTTGAATTCTAAATATTAGCTAGTGGTGTTATTATTGAAATTTTTAGATGATCTGGAACTGTTTTAGTTTCCAACAAGGAATTTATTATATTTTGCATTATTTAGCTAATTTTTTTCATGTTATTTTACCTAAATACATTTTTTAACCAACCCATGTGCACAGAGAAACAATAATGGTCACTAAAGGATAATGGCTCAAGATAAAATGTTTATAAGGTCCTAAGACATAAAGGAAACCGTTTAGAAAGATTCTTCAAAGGTATTAGAATAACACTGGCAATATTGATTTATTAGTATAGAAAAGATTGTCCCAATAACAGATATACCAATAATAAATAAAAAATACAACTTTATTATGCAAAAATAATATACATTTCGAGAACCACAATGTAGGACCTTGTAACTAACATTTCCACTGAAAGTATTACAATTTTTTAAACAAAATTTCTGTAAATATTACTCCTATTATACAGGGTGATTCATAAGTACTTTGACAAACTTCAGGAAATTATTCTTTGAGTAATTTTAAGGTAAAAAGTTCATATAAACATGTGTCCGGAAATGGATGGTTTTCAAGATACAGGGTGTTAAAGTTTAAAAAAAAAAATCGTTTTTTTATCATATCTTTCATACCACTAAAGATAATTTAATGAAATTTGGTACACGTTGTTTTACCATAAAATTACATTTTCTGATGCTATTAACTTTTTTTATTTTCATCAGTGGCGTCCCTACGGCATTTAAACCAAATATTATTGAAGAAAAAAATGGTACGCCACTGGTTTTTTAAAAAATAAAAATTATTTTTAAAATCTACATTTAATTTGGAACAAATTTGATCTCTTGACTTTTGTTCGTAAGACGCACCGTTTTCGCGTAAAAAAATTTGTACAATGTCGGTAAAAATGCAAATCATTTGACGTAGGGACGCCACTGATGAAAATAAAAAAAAAGTTAAGCGCATCAGAAAATGTCATTTTATGGTAAAACAACGTGTAGCAAATTTCATTAAATTATCTTCAGTGGTATGAAAGATATGATAAAAAAACGATTTTTTTTTCTTAAAACTTTAACACCCTGTATCTTGAAAACCATCCATTTCCGGACACATGTTTATATGAACTTTTTACCTTAAAATTACTCAAAGAATCATTTCCTGAAGTTTGGCAAAGTACTTATGAATCACCCTGTATAATAAAATTAATAATTTGGTTCCGGTCAAGAATTCGGATGCAAGAATTTCGAAATTTTATCACTATATTATTGAAGTAACTTTTTATAATATTTCAACAAAAATTAGATACGGAAAAGTATCTTTTATTTGCAATTTTAACACGTTAAGCGCCACAGTAAAATCTGAAAGTTCAGTCCACTGGTAATATAAACTCGTGGCGCTTAAAGTGTTAATTTATATTATTAAAATGCCATTATTTTTACTGTTTAACCTAACTTGCAACATAATTTTCTGCTACAAAAGGTAAATTGGCACAGACTTCTTATTATGATTATATTCCCAGTCATTCAAAACATATTATAATGCAGTCTCATAGCTGTCTTTACCCCAAAAGTTTTATCAATTACTATTAAACATATTATTTTCATACAGTTATTAAATTAGATGATTAAATACTATTTTCTCTAAAAAAATTTTACTATACATAAAGAATTAATAATAAAATTAATTCAGCTGCTCTATATGAATTCTAAATCTTCGCCAGTGGTGTTATTATTGAAATTTTTAGATGATCTGGAACTGTTTTAGTTTCCAACAAGGAATTTATTATATTTTGCATTATTTAGCTAATTTTTTTCATGTTATTTTACCTAAATACATTTTTTAACCAACCGATGTGCACAGAGAAACAAAAATGGTCACTAAAGGATAATGGCTCAAGATAAAATGTTTATAAGGTCCTAAGACATAAAGGAAACCTTTTAGAAAGATTCTTCAAAGGTATTAGAATAACACTGGCAATATTGATTTATTAGTATAGAAAAGGTTGTCCCAATAACATATCTACCAATAATAAACAAAAAATACAACTTTATTATGCAAAAATAATATACATTTCGAGAACCACAATGTAGGACCTTGTAACTAACATTTCCACTGAAAGTATTACAATTTTTTAAACAAAATTTCTGTAAATATTACTCCTATTATACAGGGTGATTCATAAGTACTTTGACAAACTTCAGGAAATGATTCTTTGAGTAATTTTAAGGTAAAAAGTTCATATAAACATGTGTCCGGAAATGGATGGTTTTCAAGATACAGGGTGTTAAATTTTTTAAAAAAAAATCGTTTTTTTTATCATATCTTTCATACCACTAAAGATAATTGAATGAAATTTGGTACACGTTGTTTTACCATAAAATGACATTTTCTGATGCTATTAACTTTTTTTATTTTCATCAGTGGCGTCCCTACGGTATTTAAACTAAATATTATTGAAGAAAAAAATGGTACGCCACTGGTTTTTTAAAAAATAAAAATTATTTTTAAAATCTACATTTAATTTGGAACAAATTTTATCTCTTGACTTTTGTTCGTAAGACGCACCGTTTTCGCGTAAAAAAATTTGTACAATGTCGGTAAAAATGCAAATCATTTCACGTAGGGACGCCACTGATGAAAATAAAAAAAAGTTAAGCGCATCAGAAAATGTAATTTTATAGTAAAACAACGTGTACCAAATTTCATTAAATTATCTTCAGTAATATGAAAGATATGATAAAAAAACGATTTTTTTTCTTAAAATTTTAACACCCTGTATCTTGAAAACCATCCATTTCCGGACACATGTTTATATGAACTTTTTACCTTAAAATTACTCAAAGAATTATTTTCTGAAGTTTGTCAAAGTACTTATGATTCACCCTGTATAATAAAATTAATAATTTGGTTCCGGTCAAGAATCCGGATGCAAGAATTTCGAAATTTTATCACTATATTATTAAAGTAACTTACTTTTTATAATATTTCAACAAAAATTAGATACGGAAAAGTATCGTTTATTTGCAATTTTAACACGTTAAGCGCCACAGTAAAATCTGAAAGTTCGGTCCACTGGACCAAACTATTAATATTGCCAAATAGAACTGTCAACAGTGAGACATATTCAAAACATATTATAGTGCAGTCTCACACCTGTCTTTACCCCAAAAGTCTCATTGATAAGTAATTTTAAACTTATTTTTTCATGTTATTTTACCTAAATACATTTTTTAACCAACCGATGTGCACAGAGAAACAAAAATGGTCACTAAAGGATAATGGCTCAAGATAAAATGTTTATAAGGTCCTAAGACATAAAGGAAACCGTTTAGAAAGATTCTTCAGAGGTATTAGAATAACACTGGCAATATTGATTTATTAGTATAGAAAAGATTGTCCCAATAACAGATCTACCAATAATAAACAAAAAATACAACTTTATTATGCAAAAATAATATACATTTCGAGAACCACAATGTAGGACCTTGTAACTAACATTTCCACTGAAAGTATTACAATTTTTTAAACAAAATTTCTGTAAATATTACTCCTATTATACAGGGTGATTCATAAGTACTTTGACAAACTTCAGGAAATTATTATTTGAGTAATTTTAAGGTAAAAAGTTCATATAAACATGTGTCCGAAAATGGATGGTTTTCAAGATACAGGGTGTTAAAATTTAAAAAAAAAATCGTTTTTTTATCATATCTTTCATACTACAGAAGATAATTTAATGAAATTTGGTACAAGTTGTTTTTCTATAAAATGACATTTTCTAATGCTATTAACTTTTTTTATTTTCATCAGTGGCGTTCCTACGGTATTTAAACTAAATATTATTGAAGAAAAAAATGGTACGCCACTGGTTTTTTAAAAAATAAAAATTATTTTTAAAATCTACATTTAATTTGGAACAAATTTTATCTCTTGACTTTTGTTCGTAAGACGCACCGTTTGCGCGTAAAAAAATTTGTACAATGTCGGTAAAAATGCAAATCATTTGACGTAGGGACGCCACTGATGAAAATAAAAAAAGGTTAAGCGCATCAGAAAATGTCATTTTATGGTAAAACAACGTGTACCAAATTTCATTAAATTATCTTCAGTAATATGAAAGATATGATAAAAAAACGATTTTTTTTTCTTAAAACTTTAACACCCTGTATCTTGAAAACCATCCATTTCCGAGCACATGTTTATATGAACTTTTTACCTTAAAATTACTCAAAGAATCATTTCCTGAAGTTTGTCAAAATACTTATGAATCACCCTGTATAATAAAATTAATAATTTGGTTCCGGTCAAGAATCCGGATGCAAGAATTTCGAAATTTTATCACTATATTATTAAAGTAACTTACTTTTTATAATATTTCAACAAAAATTAGATACGGAAAAGTATCGTTTATTTGCAATTTTAACACGTTAAGCGCCACAGTAAAATCTGAAAGTTCAGTCCACTGGCAATATAAACTCATGGCGCTTAACGTGTTAATTTATATTATTAAAATGCCATTATTTTTACTGTTTAACCTAACTTGCAACATAATTTTCTGCAACAAAAGGTAAATTGGCGTAGACTTCTTATCAGGATTATATTTCCAGTCATTCAAAACATATTATAATGCAGTCTCATAGCTGTCTTTACCCCAAAAGTCTCATCAATTACTATTAAACATATTGTTTTCATACTGGTATTAAATTAGATGATTAAATACTATTTTCTCTAAAAAAAATTACTATACATAAAAAATTAATAATAAAATTAATTCAGCTGCTCTATATGAATTCTAAATCTTCGCCAGTGGTGTTATTATTGAAATTTTTAGATGATCTGGAACTGTATTAGTTTCCAACAAGGAATTTATTATATTTTGCATTATTTAGCTAATTTTTTTCATGTTATTTTACCTAAATACATTTTTTAACCAACCGATGTGCACAGAGAAACAAAAATGGCCACTAAAGGATAATGGCTCAAGATAAATTGTTTATAAGTTCCTAAGACATAAAGGAAACCGTTTAGAAAGATTCTTCAAAGGTATTAGAATAACACTGGCAATATTGATTAGAAAAGATTGTCCCAATAACAGATCTACCAATAATAAACAAAAAATACAACTTTATTATGCAAAAATAATACACAATGCAAGACCTTGTAACTAACATTTCCACTGAAAGTATTACAATTTTTTAAACAAAATTTCTGTAAATATTACACCTATTATACAGGGTGATTCATAAGTACTTTGACAAACTTCAGGAAATTATTCTTTGAGTAATTTTAAGGTAAAAAGTTCATATAAACATGTGTCCGGAAATGGATGGTTTTCAAGATACAGGGTGTTAAAATTAAAAAAAAAAAAATCGTTTTTTTATCATATCTTTCATACCACTGAAGATAATTTAATGAAATTTGGTACACGTTGTTTTACCATAAAATTACAATTTCTAATGCTATTAACTTTTTTTATTTTCATCAGTGGCGTCCCTACGGTATTTAAACTAAATATTATTGAAGAAAAAAATGGTACGCCACTGGTTTTTTTTTTTAAATAAAAATTATTTTTAAAATCTACATTTAATTTGGAACAAATTTGATCTCTTGACTTTTGTTCGTAAGACGCACCGTTTTCGCGTAAAAAAATTTGTACAATGTCGGTAAAAATGCAAATCATTTCACGTAGGGATGCCACTGATGAAAATAAAAAAGAATTAATAGCATCAGAAAATATCATTTTATGGTAAAACAACGTGTACCAAATTTCATTAAATTATCTTCAGTGGTATGAAAGATATGATAAAAAAACGATTTTTTTTTCTTAAAACTTTAACACCCTGTATCTTGAAAACCATCCATTTCCGCAAACATGTTTATATGAACTTTTTACCTTAAAATTACTCAAAGAATCATTTCCTGAAGTTTGTCAAAGTACTTATGAATCACCCTGTATAATAAAATTAATAATTTGGTTCGGGTCAAGAATCCGGATGCAAGAATTTCGAAATTTTATCACTATATTATTGAAGTAACTTACTTTTTATAATATTTCAACAAAAATTAGATACGGAAAAGTATCTTTTATTTGCAATTTTAACACGTTAAGCGCCACAGTAAAATCTGAAAGTTCAGTCCACTGGCAATATAAACTCATGGCGCTTAAAGTGTTAATTTATATTATTAAAATGCCATTATTTTTACTGTTTAACCTAACTTGCAACATAATTTTCTGCTACAAAAGGTAAATTGGCGTAGACTTCTTATCAGGATTATATTTCCAGGTATTCAAAACATATTATAATGCAGTCTCATAGCTGTCTTTACCCCAAAAGTCTCATCAATTACTATTAAATATATTATTTTCATACAGGTATTAAATTAGATGATTAAATACTATTTTCTCTAAAAAAAATTTACTATACATAAAAAATTAATTCAGCTGCCCTATATGAATTCTAAATCTTCGCCAGTGTTGTTATTATTGAAATTTTTAGATGATCTGGAACTGTATTAGTTTCCAACAAGGAATTTATTATATTTTGCATTATTTAGCTAATTTTTTTCATGTTATTTTACCTAAATACATTTTTTAACCAACCCATGTGCACAGAGAAACAAAAATGGTCACTAAAGGATAATGGCTCAAGATAAAATGTTTATAAGGTCCTAAAACATAAAGGAAACCTTTTAGAAAGATTTTTCAGAGGTATTAGAATAACACTGGCAATATTGATTTATTAGTATAGAAAAGATTGTCCCAATAACAGATCTACCAATAATAAACAAAAAATACAACTTTATTATGCAAAAATAATATACATTTCGAGAACCACAATGTAGGACCTTGTAACTAACATTTCCACTGAAAATATTACAATTTTTTGAACAAAATTTCTGTAAATATTACTCCTATTATACAGGGTGATTCATAAGTACTTTGACAAACTTCAGGAAATGATTCTTTGAGTAATTTTAAGGTAAAAAGTTCATATAAACATGTGTCCGGAAATGGATGGTTTTCAAGATACAGGGTGTTAAAGTTTTTAAAAACAAATCGTTTTTTTATCATATCTTTCATACCACTGAAGATAATTTAATGAAATTTGGTACACGTTGTTTTACTATAAAATGACATTTTCTGATGCTATTAACTTTTTTTATTTTCATCAGTGGCGTCCCTACGGTATTTAAACTAAATATTATTGAAGAAAAAAATGGTACGCCACTGGTTTTTTAAAAAATAAAAATTATTTTTAAAATCTACATTTAATTTGGAACAAATTTGATCTCTTGACTTTTGTTCGTAAGACGCACCGTTTTCGCGTAAAAAAATTTGTACAATGTCGGTAAAAATGCAAATCGTTTGACGTAGGGACGCCACTGATGAAAATAAAAAAAAGTTAATCGCATCAGAAAATGTCATTTTATGGTAAAACAACGTGTAGCAAATTTCATTAAATTATCTTCAGTGGTATGAAAGATATGATAAAAAAACGATATTTTTTTTCTTAAAACTTTAACACCCTGTATCTTGAAAACCATCCATTTCCGGACACATGTTTATATGAACTTTTTACCTTAAAATTACTCAAAGAATCATTTCCTGAAGTTTGTCAAAGTACTTATGAATCACCCTGTATAATAAAATTAATAATTTGGTTCCGGTCAAGAATCCGGATGCAAGAATTTCGAAATTTTATCACTATATTATTAAAGTAACTTACTTTTTATAATATTTCAACAAAAATTAGATAAGGAAAAGTATCGTTTATTTGCAATTTTAACACGTTAGGCGCCACAGTAAAATCTGAAAGTTCGGTTCACTGGACCAAACTATTAATACTGTCAAATAGAACTGTCAACAGTGAGACACATTCAAAACATATTATAATGCAGTCTCATAGCTGTCTTAACCCCAAAAGTCTCATCAATTACTATTAAACATATTATTTTCATACAGTTATTAAATTAGATGATTAAATACTATTTTCTCTAAAAAAAATTTACTATACATAAAAAATTAATAATAAAATTAATTCAGCTGCCCTATATGAATTCTAAATCTTCGCCAGTGGTGTTATTATTGAAATTTTTAGATGATCTGGAACTGTATTAGTTTCCAACAAGGAATTTATTATATTTTGCATTATTTAGCTAATTTTTTTCATGTTATTTTACCTAAATACATTTTTTAACCAACCGATGTGCACAGAGAAACAAAAATGGTCACTAAAGGATAATGGCTCAAGATAAAATGTTTATATGGTCCTAAGACATAAAGGAAACCTTTTAGAAAGATTCTTCAGAGGTATTAGAATAACACTGGCAATATTGATTTATTAGTATAGAAAAGATTGTCCCAATAACAGATCTACCAATAATAAACAAAAAATACAACTTTATTATGCAAAAATAATATACATTTCGAGAACCACAATGTAGGACCTTGTAACTAACATTTCCACTGAAAGTATTACAATTTTTTAAACAAAATTTCTGTAAATATTACTCCTATTATACAGGGTGATTCATAAGTACTTTGACAAACTTCAGGAAATTATTATTTGAGTAATTTTAAGGTAAAAAGTTCATATAAACATGTGTCCGGAAATGGATGGTTTTCAAGATACAGGGTGTTAATTTAAAAAAAAAAAAATCGTTTTTTTATCATATCTTTCATACCACTAAAGATAATTTAATGAAATTTGGTACAAGTTGTTTTACCATAAAATAACATTTTCTAATGCTATTAACTTTATTTTTATTTTCACCAGTGGCGTCCCTACGGTATTTAAACTAAATATTATTGAAGAAAAAAATGGTACGACACTGGTTTTTTAAAAAATAAAAATTATTTTTAAAATCTACATTTAATTTGGAACAAATTTGATCTCTTGACTTTTGTTCGTAAGACGCACCGTTTTCGCGTAAAAAAATTTGTACAATGTCGGTTAAAATGCAAATCATTTCAAGTAGGGACGCCACTGATGAAAATAAAAAAAAGTTAATAGCATCAGAAAATGTCATTTTATGGTAAAACAACGTGTAGCAAATTTCATTAAATTATCTTCAGTGGTATGAAAGATATGATAAAAAAACGATTTTTTTTTCTTAAAACTTTAACACCCTGTATCTTGAAAACCATCCATTTCCGGAAACATGTTTATATGAACTTTTTACCTTAAAATTACTCAAAGAATCATTTTATGAAGTTTGTCAAAATACTTATGAATCACCCTGTATAATAAAATTAATAATTTGGTTCCGGTCAAGAATCCGGATGCAAGAATTTTGAAATTTTATCACTATATTATTGAAGTAACTTACTTTTTATAATATTTCAACAAAAATTAGATACGGAAAAGTATCGTTTATTTGCAATTTTAACACGTTAGGCGCCACAGTAAAATCTGAAAGTTCAGTCTACTGGCAATATAAACTCATGGCGCTTAACGTGTTAATTTATATTATTAAAATGCCATTATTTTTACTGTTTAACCTAACTTGCAACATAATTTTCTGCAACAAAAGGTATATTGGCATAGACTTCTTATCATGATTATATTTCCAGGTATTCAAAACATATTATAATGCAGTCTCATAGCTGTCTTTACCCCAAAAGTTTCATCAATTACTATTAAACATATTATTTTCATACAGGTATTAAATTAGATGATTAAATACTATTTTCTCTAAAAAAAATTTACTATACATAAAAAATTAATAATAAAATTAATTCAGCTGCCCTATATGAATTCTAAATCTTCGCCAGTGGTGTTATTATTGAAATTTTTAGATCATCTGGAACTGTATTAGTTTCCAACAAGGAATTTATTATATTTTGCATTATTTAGCTAATTTTTTTCATATTACTTTACCTAAATACATTTTTTAACCAATAGAGGTGCACAGAGAAACAAAAATGGTCACTAAAGGATAATGGCTCAAGATAAAATGTTTATATGGTCCTAAGACATAAAGGAAACCTTTTAGAAAGATTCTTCAGAGGTATTAGAATAACACTGGCAATATTGATTTATTAGTATAGAAAAGATTGTCCCAATAACAGATCTACCAATAATAAACAAAAAATACAACTTTATTATGCAAAAATAATATACATTTCGAGAACCACAATGTAGGACCTTGTAACTAACATTTCCACTGAAAGTATTACAATTTTTTAAACAAAATTTCTGTAAATATTACTCCTATTATACAGGGTGATTCATAAGTACTTTGACAAACTTCAGGAAATTATTATTTGAGTAATTTTAAGGTAAAAAGTTCATATAAACATGTGTCCGGAAATGGATGGTTTTCAAGATACAGGGTGTTAATTTAAAAAAAAAAAATCGTTTTTTTATCATATCTTTCATACCACTAAAGATAATTTAATGAAATTTGGTACAAGTTGTTTTACCATAAAATAACATTTTCTAATGCTATTAACTTTATTTTTATTTTCACCAGTGGCGTCCCTACGGTATTTAAACTAAATATTATTGAAGAAAAAAATGGTACGACACTGGTTTTTTAAAAAATAAAAATTATTTTTAAAATCTACATTTAATTTGGAACAAATTTGATCTCTTGACTTTTGTTCGTAAGACGCACCGTTTTCGCGTAAAAAAATTTGTACAATGTCGGTTAAAATGCAAATCATTTCAAGTAGGGACGCCACTGATGAAAATAAAAAAAAGTTAATAGCATCAGAAAATGTCATTTTATGGTAAAACAACGTGTAGCAAATTTCATTAAATTATCTTCAGTGGTATGAAAGATATGATAAAAAAAACGATTTTTTTTTTCTTAAAACTTTAACACCCTGTATCTTGAAAACCATCCATTTCCGGAAACATGTTTATATGAACTTTTTACCTTAAAATTACTCAAAGAATCATTTTATGAAGTTTGTCAAAATACTTATGAATCACCCTGTATAATAAAATTAATAATTTGGTTCCGGTCAAGAATCCGGATGCAAGAATTTTGAAATTTTATCACTATATTATTGAAGTAACTTACTTTTTATAATATTTCAACAAAAATTAGATACGGAAAAGTATCGTTTATTTGCAATTTTAACACGTTAGGCGCCACAGTAAAATCTGAAAGTTCAGTCTACTGGCAATATAAACTCATGGCGCTTAACGTGTTAATTTATATTATTAAAATGCCATTATTTTTACTGTTTAACCTAACTTGCAACATAATTTTCTGCAACAAAAGGTATATTGGCATAGACTTCTTATCATGATTATATTTCCAGGTATTCAAAACATATTATAATGCAGTCTCATAGCTGTCTTTACCCCAAAAGTTTCATCAATTACTATTAAACATATTATTTTCATACAGGTATTAAATTAGATGATTAAATACTATTTTCTCTAAAAAAAAATTACTATACATAAAAAATTAATAATAAAATTAATTCAGCTGCCCTATATGAATTCTAAATCTTCGCCAGTGGTGTTATTATTGAAATTTTTAGATCATCTGGAACTGTATTAGTTTCCAACAAGGAATTTATTATATTTTGCATTATTTAGCTAATTTTTTTCATATTACTTTACCTAAATACATTTTTTAACCAATAGAGGTGCACAGAGAAACAAAAATGGTCACTAAAGGATAATGGCTCAAGATAAAATGTTTATATGGTCCTAAGACATAAAGGAAACCTTTTAGAAAGATTCTTCAGAGGTATTAGAATAACACTGGCAATATTGATTTATTAGTATAGAAAAGATTGTCCCAATAACAGATCTACCAATAATAAACAAAAAATACAACTTTATTATGCAAAAATAATATACATTTCGAGAACCACAATGTAGGACCTTGTAACTAACATTTCCACTGAAAGTATTACAATTTTTTAAACAAAATTTCTGTAAATATTACTCCTATTATACAGGGTGATTCATAAGTACTTTGACAAACTTCAGGAAATTATTATTTGAGTAATTTTAAGGTAAAAAGTTCATATAAACATGTGTCCGGAAATGGATGGTTTTCAAGATACAGGGTGTTAATTTAAAAAAAAAAAATCGTTTTTTTTATCATATCTTTCATACCACTAAAGATAATTTAATGAAATTTGGTACAAGTTGTTTTACCATAAAATAACATTTTCTAATGCTATTAACTTTATTTTTATTTTCACCAGTGGCGTCCCTACGGTATTTAAACTAAATATTATTGAAGAAAAAAATGGTACGACACTGGTTTTTTAAAAAATAAAAATTATTTTTAAAATCTACATTTAATTTGGAACAAATTTGATCTCTTGACTTTTGTTCGTAAGACGCACCGTTTTCGCGTAAAAAAATTTGTACAATGTCGGTTAAAATGCAAATCATTTCAAGTAGGGACGCCACTGATGAAAATAAAAAAAAGTTAATAGCATCAGAAAATGTCATTTTATGGTAAAACAACGTGTAGCAAATTTCATTAAATTATCTTCAGTGGTATGAAAGATATGATAAAAAAACGATTTTTTTTTCTTAAAACTTTAACACCCTGTATCTTGAAAACCATCCATTTCCGGAAACATGTTTATATGAACTTTTTACCTTAAAATTACTCAAAGAATCATTTTATGAAGTTTGTCAAAATACTTATGAATCACCCTGTATAATAAAATTAATAATTTGGTTCCGGTCAAGAATCCGGATGCAAGAATTTTGAAATTTTATCACTATATTATTGAAGTAACTTACTTTTTATAATATTTCAACAAAAATTAGATACGGAAAAGTATCGTTTATTTGCAATTTTAACACGTTAGGCGCCACAGTAAAATCTGAAAGTTCAGTCTACTGGCAATATAAACTCATGGCGCTTAACGTGTTAATTTATATTATTAAAATGCCATTATTTTTACTGTTTAACCTAACTTGCAACAAAAGGTATATTGGCATAGACTTCTTATCATGATTATATTTCCAGGTATTCAAAACATATTATAATGCAGTCTCATAGCTGTCTTTACCCCAAAAGTTTCATCAATTACTATTAAACATATTATTTTCATACAGGTATTAAATTAGATGATTAAATACTATTTTCTCTAAAAAAAATTTACTATACATAAAAAATTAATAATAAAATTAATTCAGCTGCCCTATATGAATTCTAAATCTTCGCCAGTGGTGTTATTATTGAAATTTTTAGATCATCTGGAACTGTATTAGTTTCCAACAAGGAATTTATTATATTTTGCATTATTTAGCTAATTTTTTTCATATTACTTTACCTAAATACATTTTTTAACCAATAGAGGTGCACAGAGAAACAAAAATGGTCACTAAAGGATAATGGCTCAAGATAAAATGTTTATAAGGTCCTAAAACATAAAGGAAACCTTTTAGAAAGATTTTTCAGAGGTATTAGAATAACACTGGCAATATTGATTTATTAGTATAGAAAAGATTGTCCCAATAACAGATCTACCAATAATAAACAAAAAATACAACTTTATTATGCAAGAATAATACACATTTCGAGAACCACAATGTAGGACCTTGTAACTAACATTTCCACTGAAAGTATTACAATTTTTTAAACAAAATTTCTGTAAATATTACTCCTATTATACAGGGTGATTCATAAGTACTTTGACAAACTTCAGGAAATGATTCTTTGAGTAATTTTAAGGCAAAAAGTTCATATAAACATGTGTCCGGAAATGGATGGTTTTCAAGATACAGGGTGTTAAAGTTTTTTAAAAAAAATCGTTTTTTTATCATATCTTTCATACCACTAAAGATAATTTAATGAAATTTGGTACAAGTTGTTTTACCATAAAATTACATTTTCTGATGCTATTAACATTATTTTTATTTTCACCAGTGGCGTCCCTACGGTATTTAAACTAAATATTATTGAAGAAAAAAGTGGTACGCCACTGGTTTTTTAAAAAATAAAATTTATTTTTAAAATCTACATTTAATTTGGAACAAATTTGATCTCTTGACTTTTGTTCGTAAGACGCACCGTTTTCGCGTAAAAAAATTTGTACAATGTCGGTAAAAATGCAAATCATTTCACGTAGGGACGCCACTGATGAAAATAAAAAAAAGTTAAGCGCATCAGAAAATGTCATTTTATAGTAAAACAACGTGTACCAAATTTCATTAAATTATCTTCAGTAATATGAAAGATATGATAAAAAAACGATTTTTTTTTTTTTTTTTCTTAAAACTTTAACACCCTGTATCTTGAAAACCATCCATTTCCGAGCACATGTTTATATGAACTTTTTACCTTAAAATTACTCAAAGAATCATTTCCTGAAGTTTGTCAAAGTACTTATGAATCACCCTGTATAATAAAATTAATAATTTGTTTCCGGTCAAGAATCTGGATGCAAGAATTTCGAAATTTTATCACTATATTATTGACTTTTTATAATATTTCAACAAAAATTAGATACGGAAAAGTATCTTTTATTTGCAATTTTAACACGTTAAGCGCCACAGTAAAATCTGAAAAGTAGCAGTCAAAAGTAAAAGAGATATATATTTTATAAAAATGATTTTAAAGTTCTAAGACATTAATGTATCGCTTCAAATCGATTCACCTACACCGCATGGCTCGTATAATTTTTTCCTAACCTATTCAATTAGCTATTAACGGAATTTTTACAATTTATTTTAGTATGACTGATGGCGCACAACAGGCTTTAAGAAGAACAATGGAAATATACAGCAACACTACCAGATTCGCTTTAGCTTGTAATTACAGTGAAAAAGTTATAGAAGCCATTCAATCGCGTTGCGCCATTTTGAGGTACTCAAAATTAACGGATTCACAAGTCATGGCGCGAATTTTACAGATTTGTGAAAAAGAAAATGTAAGAAAATTAATTTTTTATTATTTTTTTTTATTTTTAATATTTTTATTTATTAATATGGAGCTCGAAAATATTATAAATATCGTGTTTTGTATAAAAATTAAAACTGGGGATTTATAAGGGGGTTTTTGAGGTCACTAATTTTGAGTATGACATTAAAAATTGGAAATACAAAATGGCGGATCCAATATGGCGCCAGAAAATATTGAAAACAGCTTGTTTTGCATAAAAATTAAACCTACCGATTTCTAAGGGGTTTTTGAGGTCGCTAATTTTGTATATAACATTAAAAATTAGAAATATAAAATGGCGAATCCAATATGGCGCCGGAAAATATTAAAATTTCCTTTTTTTGCATTAAAATGAAATATGAAGGTTTTGAGGATCTCTGATTACGAATGTGACATTAATAATATCAAATAAAAAATGGCGGAAGGGGTTTTGGGGATCACTGATTTTGAATATGACATTAGAAATGTCAAATAGAAAATGGCGAATTCAATATGGCGCCAAAAAATATTAAAAATTGCTTGTTTTACTTAAAAATTAAACTTAAGGGGTTTTTGATGTTAGAAATTTTGAGTGTGACATTAAAAATTGAAAATACAAAATGGCGGATCCAGTATGGCGCACAAAAATATTAAAAATTGTTTGTTTTACATAAAAATTTAACACAGAGGGTTTCTATAAGAGATTTTAGAGGTTACCGATCTTGAATATGACAAAAAAATTGAAATGCAAAATGGCGGATCCAATATGGCGCACAAAATATTAAAAATTTCCTTGTTTTTCATTAAAATTTAATTAAAATGAAACCCGAAGTGGTTTTTGGGGTTACTGATTTTGAATATGACAATAAGATGAAATATAAAATGGCGGATTCACTATAGAGCCATAAAATATTAAAAATAGCTTATTATGCATACAAATTAAACCTAGCGGGTTCTTAAGGGGTTTTTGAAGTCACTAATTTTGTATATGACAATAAAAATTAGAAATACAAAATGGCGAACCCAATATGGCGATGGAAAATATTAAAAATTGTATGTTTTGCATAAAAATAAAACCTGGGGGATTTATAAGTGGTTTTTGAGGACACTGACTTTGAGTATGACATTAAAAAATGGCGGATCCAATATGGCGTCAGAAAATTTTAAAAATAGCTTGTTATGCATACAAATTAAACCTTGCGGGTTCTTAAGGGGTTTTTGAGGTCACTAAATTTGTATATGACGTCAAAAATTAGAAATACAAAATGGCGAATCCAATATGGCGCCGGAAAATATTAAAAATTGTATGTTTTGCATAAAAATAAAACCTGGGGGATTTAAAAGCGGTTTTCGAGGGCACCGACTTTCAGTATGATATTAAAAAATGGCGGATCCAATATGGCGTCAGAAAATATTAAAAATAGCTTGTTATTCATACAAATTAAACCTTGCGGGTTCTTTAGGGGTTTTTGAGGTCACTAAATTTGTATATGACGTCAAAAATTAGAAATACAAAATGGCGAATCCAATATGGCGCCGAAAAATATTAAAAATTGTATGTTTTGCATAAAAATAAAACCTGGGGATTTATAAGTGGTTTTTGAGGGCACTGACTTTGAGTATGACATTAAAAAATGGCGGATCCAATATGGCGTCAGAAAATATTAAAAATAGCTTATTTTGCATAAAAATTATATCTAAGGGGTTTTTGAGGTCACTAATTTTGTATATTATAATAAAAATTCTAAATACAAAATGGCAAATCCAATATGGCGCCGAAAAATATTAAAAATTGTATGTTCTGCATAAAAATAAAACCTGGGGGATTTAATAGCGGTTTTTGAGGGCACCGACTTTCAGTATGATATTAAAAAATGGCGGATCCAATATGGCGTCAGAAAATATTAAAAATAGATTGTTATGCATATAAATTAAACCTAGCGGGTTCTTAAGGGGTTTTTGAGGTCACTAATTTTGTATATGACAATAAAAATTAGAAATACAAAATGGCGGATCCAATATGACGTCAGAAAATATTAAAATGAAACATGGAGGGTTTCTAAGGAATTTTCCAGAAAAACGTCAAAAATATTCTAATTTATGAGAAATGAAGTAGAATTTGTGAATAAAAAAATGCTTGTAAGGGCAATAATTTTAGTTGGGAGCTATCAAACCACTTTTCGACTTTTGGTTCATATTTTACACATATTTCAAGGTTTATTATTTTGTATTCTTACTTTTAAAAAACCGAAAGTCTCTTACAAATTTTCACCTCCCGTTTCCCCGTTAATGTCTAATTATTTATAGTAAGTAGTTAGAATGTTAATATTCAATTTTTTATACAAACTTCCCCCTTTGTCTCCCATTTCTCCCAATTTATTTCCTTCTCCCCATTCCCCGTTAAAATAGGAAAATTCAAAAACCCTGAAACACGTCATTATTTATTTATTCTCTGTCAAAAATAAATATATTTCCACGGGAAACGTATATTTTTCCTATCCTATGAGCTATTCCAGACTATAATCTATATTTGTGCCAAATTTCATCCAGATCCGTTCAGCCGTTCTTACAACAAACTTTCGAATTTGTATATTAGTAAGATTTTTATTTCTTTAACCTAAATACCTTAAAAAAAATAATTTCTCATGTGCTTCTCTTGTCTAAGCTAATTTTTAGATAGTTCTAATTTGTTTGTCCATCTTTTTCTCTATGTTCTTGCATTTTTTTGTATACTAGCATCAATAGAAAGATAAAAGTCAACACTACAAATTATTCTCAGTAGCTTTATGCCAGGTCATTTATTAGATTCTCCAAACTTTTTTTTAGAATCTGATTATGAGTTTTCGTTGGAATCTTTCAAGTCATTTAGATTCTCCAAACTTTTTTCCAATAATTTTCATAAATTATTTAAAACGTATTATCATTCTTACAAAATATTTTTGACTGGCAAGATGGTACAACTTTTCTACATACTTTTCTATATATTTAAAATAATAAAATAAAAATCTTCAATACGAAAATTATCTATAGGTGAAATACACCGATAGCGGCATCGAAGCGATAGTTTTCACCGCCCAAGGCGATATGCGACAAGCTCTAAATAACCTCCAATCGACCCATAACGGTTTCGGGGAGGTCAATTCGGGAAACGTCTTCAAAGTTTGCGACGAGCCGCATCCGATGCTTATCAAAGATATGTTAAAAAGTTGTATGGAAGGCGACATCAGAAAAGCTTACAAGGTGATCGAACATTTGTGGAATTTAGGGTACGCCGCTGAGGATATTATTAAGAATATTTTTAAGGTGTGCAAGAATATGGATATGGAAGAAGGTTTGAAACTTGATTTTATAAAGGTAATGATTAATTTTAATGGTTTTTATATGTATTTAATTTTCTTAAATAAAACATATTTTCAACGATTTTCCGTTACAATAATCGTTAGGATTTTCATGGGAAAAATGTATAAGAGTATCGTCTCATTAAAATAAATATTAATACCTAAAATTCAATTTAAAATGCCAAAAAAAAATTAGATCGATAAATAGAAAGTTCAAATCAACAAAAAAAGTGTTTGTGATAGGATAAACTGTTGTCTTTGGCAGTGGAGTGTCGTTAAAAAGGGATCCTAATTTAATTAGCCAAAACTTTTTATTATTACATTATTATTTTTTATTATTTTTTCATATTTTTTGTAGGAAATTGGGTGGACGCATCAGCGTATCGTTGACGGTTTGTGCACGTTAATTCAAATGTCAGGTTTATTAGCAAAATTATGCAAAGCCGCTACAGGAGAAGGAAAGTTTTAAATTTTTTCTATTTTTTATAAATTTATTTTCAAAGTGTATTTTAATTAAAAAAATTAGAAAATGGTGCGTTTTATTAAAGAAAAAATTGGCGTGCAACGGGTACAAAAGAATTAAAATACGAGGGTCAATAAATATCTAGATATGGCTTTGTTGTCAGGAAGTTACTACTCAAGATATTTACTTATTACTAAAAAATATTAATTCCAATTTTGAAGTTCAAAATTGAATGAAAAAATAAATTTTCTGGAAGTGGAAAATAAATTTTTTAAAAATCAGAATTTTTTACATTTTGAAAAATTTTTCGAATACGGACCATTTTAGGAAAATTTTGTATACAATAAAAATTATAGAGAATAATATTATAAATAATTTGAAAAATCTTAAAAACGTCTAAAAATGTTAGAAAAACGTTGGAAAACGTCTGAAGATGTCAAAACAAACGTGACAAAGATTGAAAACTTTGAAAAACGTCTAAAACTCTTAAAAAAACGTTGACAAACGTCGAAAAACAAATTTTTTGAAAATCGTTGAAAAACGTCTAAAAATCTTATAAAAACATTGGAAAACGTCGAAAAACGTCTGAAAATGTTATAAAAACGTTAAAAAACATTGAAAAACGCCTAAAACAGTTAAAAAAACGGACTAGTAATAACGGAAATTGAAGCTTAGACTCTTTCAACGTTGAAAAACGTTAAAAACGTCTAAAAATGTTATAAAAACGTCGAAAAAAATCTAAAAATGTTATAAAAAAAAACGTTGAAAAATGTTTAAAACCGTTGAAAAACCTAAAAAAAGTTATAAAAAAAAGTTCGAAAAACGTCTAAAACTGTTAAAAAAAAAACCGTTGAAAAATATCGAAAAACCTTAAAAACGTCGAAAAACGTCTAAAAATGTTAGAAAAACGATAGAAAACGTCTAAAAATGTAAAAAAACGGGAAAAAGATTGAAAACGTTGAAAACGTCTAAAACTCTTAAAAACACGTTGACAAACGTCTAAAACTCTTAAAAAAACACGTTGACAAACGTCTAAAAACATAAAAATTTTGAAAATCGTTGAAAAACGTCTAAAAATCTTATAAAAACGTCGAAAAACGTCAAAAAATGTTAGAAAAACGATAGAAAACGTCTAAAAATATAAAAAAAACGGGAAAAAGATTGAAAACGTTGAAAACGTCTAAAACTCTTAAAAACACGTTGACAAACGTCTAAAACTCTTAAAAAAAACACGTTGACAAACGTCTAAAAACATAAAAATTTTGAAAATCGTTGAAAAACGTCTAAAAATCTTATAAAAACGTTGGAAAACGTCTAAAAATGTTATAAAAACGATAGAAAACGTCTAAAAATGTAAAAAAATGGGAAAAAGATTGAAAACGTTGAAAACGTCCAAAACTCTTAAAAACACGTTGACAAACGTCTAAAACTCTTAAAAAAAACACGTTGACAAACGTCTAAAAACATAAAAATTTTGAAAATCGTTGAAAAACGTCTAAAAATCTTATAAAAACGTTGGAAAACGTCTAAAAATGTTAGAAAAAACGATAGAAAACGTCTAAAAATGTAAAAAAACGGGAAAAAGATTGAAAACGTCTAAAACTCTTAAAAACACGTTGACAAACGTCTAAAACTCTTAAAAAAACACGTTGACAAACGTCTAAAAACATAAAAATTTTGAAAATCGTTGAAAAACGTCTAAAAATCTTATAAAAAACGTTGGAAAACGTCTAAAAATGTTATAAAAACGTTATAAATCGTCTAAAAATGTTATAAAAAAACGTTTTTAAAATGTCTGAAACCGTTGAAAAATCTAAAAAAGTTATAAAACAGTTTGAAAAACGTTAAAAAACACTGAAAAACGTCTAAAACTGTTAAAAACCCGTTGAAACATGTCGAAAAACCTTAAAAACGTCGAAAAACGTCTAAAAATGTTTAAAAAAAACGTTGGAAAACGTCTAAAGATGTCAAAAAAAAAAAACGTGAAGAAGATTGAAAACTTTGAAAAACGTCTAAAACTCTTAAAAAACGTTGACAAACGTCGAAAAATATAAAAATTTTGAAAATCGTTGAAAAACGTCTAAAAATCTTATAAAAACATTGAAAAACGTCTGAAAATGTTATAAAAACGTTAAAAAAACATTGAAAACGCCTAAAACAGTTAAAAAACGGACTAGTAATAACGGAAATTGAAGCTTAGACTCTTTCAACGTTGAAAAACGATGAAAAACGTCTAAAAATTTTATAAAAACGTTAGAAAACGTCGAAAAACGTCTAAAAATGTTATAAAAAAAGTTGAAAAATGTTTAAAACCGTTGAAAAAACCAAAAAAAGTTCGAAAAACGTCTAAAACTGTTTAAAAAAAACCCGTTGAAAAATGTCGAAAAACCTTAAAAACGTCTAAAAATGTTAGAAAAACGATAGAAAACGTCTAAAGATGTAAAAAAAACGTGAAAAAGATTGAAAACGTTGAAAAACGTCTAAAACTCTTAAAAATACGTTGACAAACGTCTAAAACTCTTAAAAAACACGTTGACAAACATAAAATTTTTGAAAATCGTTAAAAAACTTCTAAAAATCTTATAAAAACGTTGGAAAACGTCGAAAACGTCTAAAAATGTTATAAAAAACGTTTAAAAATGTCTGAAACCGTTGAAAAACCTAAAAAAGTTATAAAACAGTTTGAAAAACGTTAAAAAACACTGAAAAACGTCTAAAACTGTTAAAAACCCGTTGAAACACGTCGAAAAACCTTAAAAACGTCGAAAAACGTCTAACAATGTTGGAAAAACGTTGGAAAACGTCTAAAGATGTCAAAAAAAAAAACGTGAAAAAGATTGAAAACTTTGAAAAACGTCTAAAACTTTTAAAAAACGTTGACAAACGTCGAAAAACAAAAATTTTTGAAAATCGTTGAAAAACGTCTAAAAATCTTATAAAAACATTGGAAAACGTCGAAAATCGTCTGAAAATGTTATAAAAACGTTAAAAAACATTGAAAAACGCCTAAAACAGTTAAAAATAGACTAGTAGTAACGGAAATTGAAGTTTAGGCCCTTCTAGCAATCGTCTGATTTTTCTGTTCGACGTTCCCTCCCATTCTCCCGCTCCCTTTCACTCTGCCTCACTCTTACTTACTGAATCTGTACCTCTTACTTTTACACATTGAATTCCCTATTATAGATAATAATATTGTAAGTAACTTTTATTTGAAGAATTTTCTCATTTTAGAGATAATTTTGTAAAGTATACTACCACATGTTGTTAGTCAATCTCTTTATTTTTCGTTTTGCATTTACATTTATATTATCACAGAATAAACAATATACAATAACAATTAATATTATTTAATTATTTAAATGTACATTAGAAAAATATTTTTATTCCAATTTCAGTCTCTCTAGTTCAATGTTTTGAAAATAATTTTGAAATAAGTCAGCATTTTTATTATTATAAATTAGATACGAAATTGCAACGTGTTTATTATTAATTGCATATGAAATTAAACATTTTAATTCAATAAATAATTAATTTCATATACAGGATGTTAATTTAATTGGTGAATATAAAGAAAAATGTTCAAATCTGTATATCTATGGTTCGAACAAACATAAATTTATTTTTTATTTAGAAATAAAATACAAACTAGTTTAAATATTTTTATTTTACAATATATAAAGTTTTCTACACCATAGCCAATTATTTGTTTATGACGAAACAAATCCTCCATCAATTGGTAAACACATTCCAGTAATCATACTAGCTTTATCGCTGATTAAAAATGTTACCGCATCGACAACTTCTTGTATTTCCCCGAATCTTCCTAACGGAATCTTCTCCAACATCGGCTTCATTACGTCGGGATCAGACCAAACCAACTTACCCATATCTGTCCAAATGACAGTCGGATTAACAGCGTTGAATCTGATGTTTTTCGGACCGTATTCTAGAGCAGCAGCTCTGGTGAAGCTGTCCACTGCGCCCTTTGAGGCGCCGTATACGGTGTGATTGTTCAAACCTACTAAGGAAGCTTGGGATGAGATATTGACTATGCTGCCTGGTGCTTTTCGTTTGATGAGGTTTCTGACGACGATTTTCGAGACGTTGATAACGGTTTTGACGTTAATTGCAAACACCCTGTTGGAATATTTAGAAATATGAGATTATATCGACGAAATAGTGAATTTTTTATCGAAATTGGCAAAATGTTATCAACGTTAAGCCATCTTCAGTGTATGTTAGCAGGTAAACAAATTTTTGTGTGATATTTAAAATATAATGTATATAACAGCGGCAGTCAAGAGCAAAATACCGCCGACACCTCTCCGGGTAGAACGAATTGAGTCGCCTTGAGTGTCTAGTTCTCATGCATTGCGTTCTATCGGTGATCATTTGGTAACTAAATAATAATTTGACTTGATAATTATTAAAATCTATTATGTAAATATAAAATAATTTACAGTATTACAATTTTATAGCCACAGTAGCAACTATTTTGATAGATGTTTTATTTAAGAATACTTTTGTTTAATAGATGAAGCGGCATTACATATTTAATAGTTCTTTTTTCTAACAGATGGCGTAATAATTCTATTTATTAGATGGTAAATTTCTGGAATTCTGACATCCTGACACTGTGATGTCCGCCCACCCTGCGCAATATACAGTGTTGCCATCAAATTTTAACAGAAATTTCCACAGATGCCCAAATAAAACCGCAAAATTTTATAATTCCCACAATTTTTCCCTTATCCGTTTTTAATTGATAAAAAAAATACATTTTGTTTTAAAAAGACGTATTTAAATTTGAAAAATAATAGAATGAACGTTAAACGACAGTAAAATTGCAATAACATGACTTTCCTATCTAATTAATAATAAAATACCCCCCCGATGTTTCGACTCTGCTAGAAATCTAATCAATTCACCACAGGCCAAAATTTGGTGTTTTTCTCTTTATCCGTTTTTGAGTTTTGTTCAAAATTCGAAATTTACACATTTTCTCAAATATCTCGAATACGGTCCATTTTAGGAAAATTTTGTATAGAACAAAAATTATAGAGAATAAAATTAGAAGTAACTTTTATTCAAAGAATTTTCTTCTCCAAACGTAAATAACTGATATATTACATAAAATATAAAAATTACCACCTATAAAGTACCCTCCCAGATGTTCCGACACTGCCAAAAATCTAATCAGTTCCACGCAAGCCAGAATAAAGCTTAAGTTTAAAATTTGGTGTTTTTCCCTTTATCCGTTTTTGAGTTTTCTTTAAAATTCGAAATTTACACTTTTTCACAAATATCTCGAATACGGTCCATTTTAGGAAAATTTTGTATATAACAAAAATTATAGAGAATATTATAAGAAATAACTTTTATTTGAAGAATTTTTTTCTCCAAACGTAAATAACATATATTCCATAAAATATAAAAATTACCACCTATAAAGTACCCTCCCAGATGTTCCGACACTGGCAAAAATCTAATCAGTTCCACGCAAGCCAGAGTAAAGCTTAAGTTTAAAATTTGGTGTTTTTCCCTTTATCCGTTTTTTAGTTTTCTTTAAAATTCAAAATTTACACTTTTTCACAAATATCTCGAATACGGTCCATTTTAGGAAAATTTTGTATGGAACAAAAATTATAGAGAATAAAATTAGAAGTAACTTTTATTTGAACAATTTTTTTCTCCAACCGTAAATAACAGATATATTCCATAAAATATAAAAACAATCCCCTATAAAATATTCCCCCAGATGATTCGATTATGCTAAAAATATAATCAGTTCACCGCAGGCCAGAATAAAGCTTAAGTTTAAAATTTGGTGTTTTTCTCTTTATCCGTTTTTGAGTTTTCTTCAAAATTCGAAATTTACACTTTTTTACAAATATCTCGAATACGGTCCATTTTAAGAAAATTTTGTATATTATAAAAATTATAGAAAATAATATTAGAAATAACTTTTATTTAAAGAATTTTCTTCTCCAAACGTAAATAACTGATATATTCCATAAAATATAAAAATGACCACTTATAAAGTACCCTACCAGATGTTCCGACACTGCCAAAAATCTAATCAGTTCCACGCAAGTCAGAGTAAAGCTTAAGTTTAAAATTTGATGTTTTTCCCTTTATCCGTTTTTGAGTTTTCTTTAAAATTCAAAATTTACACTTTTTCACAAATATCTCGAATACGGTCCATTTTAGGAAAATTTTGTATATAACAAAAATTATAAAGAATATTATAAGAAATAACTTTTATTTGAAGAATTTTTTTCTCCAAATGTAAATAACAGATATATTCCATAAAATATAAAAATGACCACTTATAAAGTACCCTACCAGATGTTCCGACACTGCCAAAAATCTAATCAGTTCCACGCAAGTCAGAGTAAAGCTTAAGTTTAAAATTTGATGTTTTTCCCTTAATCCGTTTTTGAGTTTTCTTTAAAATTCGAAATTTACACATTTTCTCAAATATCTCGAATACGGTCCATTTTAGGAAAATTTTGTATAAAACAAAAATTATGAAAAATAATATAAGAAATAACTTTTATTTAAAGAATTTTCTTCTCCAAACGTAAATAACTGATATTTTCCATAAAATATAAAAATTACCCTCTATAAAGTACCTCCCAGATGATCCGACTCTGTCTAAAATCTTATCATTTCACCTCAAAGCAGAATAAAGCTTAAATTTAAAATGTAATGTATTTTTCTTTATCCGTTTTTGAGTTTTCTTTAAAATTCGAAATTTACATTTTTTCACAAATATCTCGAATACAGTCCATTTTTGGAAAATTTTGTATAGAACAAAAATTATAGAGAATAAAATTAGAAGTAACTTTTATTTGAACAATTTTTTTCTCCAAACGTAAATAACAGACATATTTCATAAAATATAAAAACGTACTCCTTCTTTGAAACGGTATCGCATGGACGTCATATCAACAAAAATTAAATTACTGCTAATACGACACACATCAAATCCTATAACGAACCACGCAAATTAATTAAAAATTCACATAGACTGTCGCAGGATTATCAACTACAAAATTGCCTATAAGCGAATCTAAATGTGTGAAATAACTACGCTACTGAGCTGGCAAATATAGATAAACACTGAAGATGGTTTAAAAAGCCGAAAATAATTCGCAATTTTAATTAAAAAAAAAATAGACATTGGAAAAATGTACTTGTAATGTATTTCTATTATTTTACACCTATTTAGTTTCTTACTATTTAAAACCTCTAATTTAAAACGATTATTTTCGGTAATTTAACCAGTTTTCGAATTATTTTGAAATAAAAACAATTTTTTGGACTATTATTTGTAATATGTGTTCTTTATCTTGCTTTTTTTTGTCTATTTTATGATAAATTTCTATTATTTTACACCTATTTAGCGTTATACTACTTAAATAATCTAAATCAAATTGAATATTTTCCGAAATTTAACCAGTTTTCGAATTATTTTCAAACTTTCGTCAAGTTCTACTTCAACCGAAAACATCAGTGATAGAATATCTAATAACGTCAACTTTCGTATCTAGGGACAAACACTTCGTTGTTTACTATCCACATTCCACACTAATTACTTTTCCTTTGCATCGAAAGTGTAGCACTGAGCTACGTCACTTCTGAAAATATCGTTCCATCCATACAATTTTTATATATGGAACGATATTTTCAGAATTGGTGTAGCCCAGTGCTACACTTTCAATGCAAAGGAAAAGACCTATTATGTAATGTACTAACGTTACCTGTCAAAGTCTTCTTCTTTAACATCGATCAAAGGTCCTGATAATCCCAAACCAGCATTGTTTACCAACAAATCCACATTCCCTACATTTTCTAACGTAGAATTTGTAGCATCCCAATCTGTCAAATCCAGTGGTATAATCCTAATAGAAGGTACTTCTTTTTGAAGTGAAATTAGCAGTTCTTTGTTTCTTGCAACAGCGATGACATTCGCTTTACATTTGACTAATTGTTTCACAATTTCTCTGCCTATTCCTTGACTAGCGCCTGTTACTAATGCCGTTTTGCCTTGAAAATTGATTTCCATTTTTTTTTTTGGAGAATTTTATCGAATGTTTAGTTGAAATAGAATAACAACTAGGTACCTATATATCTGTCCTTATCACTGAGTTCAAGATTATGAAATATCAAGGTTAAATCGTCAACTGTTGATAATATTGTCTGCGGAATTTATACAGAGTATATGTTTTACTATCTTACTAATCTAAAGGTATTATATTGTTAGCAGTTAAACGAATTAACTTGAAAATTGTTTTTTAACGATTTATCACCCTGTATACTATAAAATCCTGTATAGCCACTTCACAAAATACGTGTTAACAATGTTTTATTAAATATCTCATAGATAATGTTTGAAATGTAATTAATTAAGGAACAAAATGAAGATTTTTTTAACGGGTATAAATGCCTTAATTGCTTGCGTTCGACCGATCAAAATTGAAGTGTTCCCTTTTCCTCTAGGATATCTAAAACCCGAAGAATAAAGCACTCTTCTAGTAGTAAAAAATACATAATTTGAATATATTGCTGTATTTTTTTCATAGGGAAATACACCTAAGGTTAGGTTAGATAGATGTAAATATCTATCTAACCTAACCTTAGGTGTATTTCCCTATGAAAAAAATACCTAGTTTGAATTGCAGTCCACCGTCCCACCAGATTTTACGTCTAGTCGGTGTTTAATCTATATATACCGGGTGTTTAAATTAAAGTTTTACAATTAAATACCGGCGAAAATATGTTTTTTATAAAAAAAAATCTGATGTGTCCAACACATGACTTTCTTATCTAATTATTATAGGCTTTTCCGGTTATTTTGTACAACCTATTGTAACACCTCTATAAATGTTTAGAGGATAAACTTACACATTTTCTCTAATATCTCGAATATGGCCCATTTTAGAGAAATTATGTATAGGATAAAAATTATAGAAAATTATATTACAAACAACTTTTATTTGAACAATTTTTATAAAAAATTATTTTTTTTTACATTTTGTCAAATTTCTCGAATACGGACCATTTTCGGAAAATTTTGTATAGAACAAAAATTATAGATAATAATATTGTAAGTAACTTTTATTTGAAGAATTTTTTTCTCCAAACATAAATAACAGATATATTCCATAAAATATAAAAACAATCCCCTATAAAATACTCCCCCAGATGATCCGATTATGCTAAAAATATAATCAGTTCACCGCCGGCCAGAATAAAGCTTAAGTTTAAAATTTGGTGTTTTTCTCTTTATCCGTTTTTGAGTTTTCTTCAAAATTCGAAATTTACACTTTTTTACAAATATCTCGAATACGGTCCATTTTAGGAAAATTTTGTATATTATAAAAATTATAGAGAATAAAATTAGAAGTAACTTTTATTCAAAGAATTTTCTTCTCCAAACGTAAATAACTGATATATTACATAAAATATAAAAATTACCACCTATAAAGTACCCTCCCAGATGTTCCGACACTGCCAAAAACCTAATCAGTTCCACGCAAGTCAGAATAAAGCTTAAGTTTAAAATTTGATGTTTTTCCCTTTATCCGTTTTTGAGTTTTCTTTAAAATTCAAAATTTACACTTTTTCACAAATATCTCGAATACGGTCCATTTTAGGAAAATTTTGTATAGAACAAAAATTATAGAGAATAATATAAAAAATAACTTTTATTCAAAGAATTTTCTTCTCCAAACGTAAATAACTGATATATTCCATAAAATATAAAAATTACCACCTATAAAGTACCCTCCCAGATGTTCCGACACTGCCAAAAATCTAATCAGTTCCACGCTAACCAGAATGAAGCTTAAGTTTAAAATTTGGTGTTTTCCCTTTATCCGTTTTTGAGTTTTCCATGAGAGTTTACAGAATAATATCTCTGTCACCAGGGAAATTATTCCTGAGAAAGGATGGGTTATCCTATCAAAAGATAGTAATAAAAATAACGGATACCAAGACTGAGAGTCCACCACGACTTTCACCTTTTTGTTTACTGTAGTAGTACTCATAAAATTATATTAAAAGGCGTAATAAAAGAGGCCTAGTTAATGGCATTGGAAAACTAAATAAATGGCTCTTTGGAAATCTAGATTCGGACACTGTTACATGACATATAAAGAGATAACTGTCAATAAACTTTCTTCTTATGCCCGACGTAGTAGTTTGATTAAACCTAACCTTGCTCCCATCATCACAAAACTAAAACATGGCGCAGTCAGTAGGATACGTTGATGATTAATTAATATTGAAGAAAAAAAAAATAAAACTAAAACACGTTTGCCTGTTTCACACTGTATGTAGATGGATATTTTTATTATAAAAAAAATACAAAGCAGCTTTAATAGTTTTTATTTCACTTTAAAAATTGTGTTTCCTACGCTACATCAGAAGAAAATAAGGATTCTTAAGACGCAACATACCCTCCATCAATAGGTAAACACGTTCCAGTTATCATGCTAGCTTTATCACTAAGCAAAAACGTGACCGCATCCACAACTTCGTGTACTTCCCCGAATCTTCTCAATGGAATCTTCTCCAACATTGGTTTCGCTACGGCTGGATCGGACCACCCCAATTTACCCATATCTGTTAAAATGACAGTTGGGTTAACAGCGTTGAATCTGATGTTTTTGGGACCGTATTCTAAAGCTGCTGCTCTGGTGAAACCATCTACCGCACCTTTCGAGGCGCAATATACAGTGTGATTGTTCAAACCTACCATGGAAGCTTGGGACGACACGTTGACTATACTGCCTGGTACTTTTCTTTCGATGAGATTTCTGACTACGACTTTTGAGACGTTGATCATCGATTTGATGTTAATTGCCATCACCCTGTTGAAATATTCAGAAATATTACATTTATCTAACACATCGATTCTATAAAAATGCTTGAAAGGACGAGACGTTGATTACGTGAAGTTAAATCTTCACTATAGCACCCAAAAACATTTTTTCTCATAATTCTAAACGTATTTGTATATAAATATTATAAAAGATTAATTTAATAGAACATTTAAGCAGAAATTGAAACGTATTGTGCACAAAAACGCGTCTTTTCGCATGACATCGCGTTTTACAAAGTTAAAAACATTTTTCGGTACTTTCAGTTAACGATTTTGTAAAAAAAATACGAAATTATCCAGAACTTTAACTTTTTTATGTAGAAATACCTCTAAAAATGTATGACTGCTAACCTGAAACATCGTGTATTGGATCAATATAAAACTTAAGCCGGTCCTGTCTAAGCCAGCATCTTTATGCACATGCGTTTTGACAAACTCAAATAAAATGGCTGCCCGCTTGAAATTACAGCCCACTGACAGGTTATAATATGGCAACACTGATCCTGATAGTTTGATAGAGTCAATGATATAGATGTTTATATAGATTGATCATTTTAAAGTAGTTATTTATGTTTTTTTATCATATTCAAAAGCTGGAAAACGTTATAAATCGTCAAAAAATGTTATAAAAAACGATTAAAAATGTCTGAAACCGTTGAAAAACCTAAAAAAGTTATAAAACAGTTTGAAAAACGTTAAAAAACACTGAAAACGTCTAAAAATGTTAGAAAAACGTTGGAAAACGTCTAAAGATGTCAAAAAAAAACGTGAAGAAGATTGAAAACTTTGAAAAACGTCTAAAACTCTTAAAAAACGTTGACAAACGTCGAAGAAGATTAATTTAATAGAACATTTAAACAGAAATTGAAACGTATTGTGCACAAAAACGCGTCTTTTCGCATGACATCGCGTTTTACAAAGTTAAAAACATTTTTCGGTACTTTCAGTTAACGATTTTGTAAAAAAAATACGAAATTATCCAGAACTTTAACTTTTTTATGTAGAAATACCTCTAAAAATGTATGACTGCTAACCTGAAACATCGTGTATTGGATCAATATAAAACTTAAGCCGGTCCTGTCTAAGCCAGCATCTTTATGCACATGCGTTTTGACAAACTCAAATAAAATGGCTGCCCGCTTGAAATTACAGCCCACTGACAGGTTATAATATGGCAACACTGATCCTGATAGTTTGATAGAGTCAATGATATAGATGTTTATATAGATTGATCATTTTAAAGTAGTTATTTATGTTTTTTTATCATATTCAAAAGCTGGAAAACGTTATAAATCGTCTAAAAATGTTATAAAAAACGTTTAAAAATGTCTGAAACCGTTGAAAAACCTAAAAAAGTTATAAAACAGTTTGAAAAACGTTAAAAAACACTGAAAACGTCTAAAAATGTTAGAAAAACGTTGGAAAACGTCTAAAGATGTCAAAAAAAAAAACGTGAAGAAGATTGAAAACTTTGAAAAACGTCTAAAACTCTTAAAAAACGTTGACAAACGTCGAAAAAGATTAATTTAATAGAACATTTAAGCAGAAATTGAAACGTATTGTGCACAAAAACGCGTCTTTTCGCATGACATCGCGTTTTACAAAGTTAAAAGCATTTTTCGGTACTTTCAGTTAACGATTTTGTAAAAAAAATACGAAATTATCCAGAACTTGAACTTTTTTATATAGAAATACCTCTAAAAATGTATGACTGCTAACCTGAAACATCGTGTATTGGATCAATATAAAACTTAAGCCGGTCCTGTCTAAGCCAGCATCTTTATGCACATGCGTTTTGACAAACTCAAATAAAATGGCTGCCCGCTTGAAATTACAGGGTTATAATATGGCAACACTGTGAGCCTGATAGTTTGATAGAGTCAATGATATAGATGGTTATATAGATTGATCATTTTAAAGTAGTTATTTATGTTTTTTATCATATTCAAAAGCTGGAAAATGGTTTTAAAACATATTTTTGCTAAACCAATTCGAATTATTGAATATAGATGCTCGCAAATGATCCATTTAATAATAATAATGTTTATTTGAAAATATAAGAGATACATATTAAATAATACAAGAAACAAAAACCATGAAGCAGGTCAAACCTACTAGTGAGTGTTCATCATAAATAAATATGGTAAAATAAGTAGTATAAAAATATACATAGGGTGAGATTACAGAACGTTTGCAAATCTGCGAATATGGCGACAACTTTGTAAGTCCGCCATATTTACAGATCTGCAAAGTTGCCGCCATATTTGCAGATCTACATAGTTGCAGACGTTCTGTAATCTCACCCATATTTTTTTAATTTTTTATTGTTCAATAATAGATTCTTTCGTTCGTCCTACTGGTGTAGTTGGGTGTAGTAATGAACTACACCAACCCACACCCATACCTTTCGTTTGGTCCGGTGTAAAACCCACTATACCTTCCTGTCGGCGATGTGGTGTACACTAGTGGATATTTTCTCCACCAGCTATTTAGCAGGAGTGAATTACACTCGACGATGTGTATAAGGAATAAGGAGGAAGTAAATTAGGGTAAATAAGGTGGTGTAATTTACACTGGTGGACACTACACCAATAGCGAACGAAAGAACCTAATATCATTCTTTGAGCAATCTATGTAACTATATATATCATTGACTCTATCAATGACAAGAGGCTCACATGATTGCCATATATAACCCGGCCATTTTGAACCTTGTGACACACTTTACAGCTAAAGAATCAGATCGCTCCACATACTTTGATTACTATACGAGACAAGAGAGAGGTCCGACACGCCCAACATAGGGCGCGGCCATTTTGAACCCTGTGACACAGTTTACAGCTAAAGAATCAGATCGCTCACTCTGCGTCGGCACTTTGGATCTCAATGTTTCAGTTTATACACTGTGCAACGCGGATAATACAATATATGACAACCGTCTATAATAAAACAGCAGTCTTCTGCGTATCCTGAATTTGTATCCCTGGAGTTGATGTTATTTTGGAACTTTCAACTGGTCCGAGTGAGCTAACTCATTCTTTAGCAATAAACTGTGACTTCAAAAATAATAGTCGTTTTCTTTTTACAAGCATACTTGATTAACTAAAAGTTAGATTCTGATCTAAGCTTAACTGTAAAAAGAACGCGAATTTTGGTTGACAGGTGACGTGCCCCATGTCATCCATTTAAAAACAATCCATATTTTAATCAAATTTTATAATTTTTTCAACATTCAACACTACAAATCTCACCCCCTGTTATCATAGTCTTTTATTCTCTCTAAAATAATGAATTCATGGGATATGTTGGTTCATATGATGCACAGAACACTCACTTTCTGTGATGGTTTATGGTTGACGTCAAGTACCGTGCACCTTAGCATCGGTAAGGGGGGAAGAAAGATTCTGACTTACAATCATAAAAAGATCGTACATTTCAGCTTAGTCGATCTAAGTTAGCTCAGATTAGTTGTAAAAAGAAAACGACTATTATTCACTGACAGCAGCAAGCAGAATATCAGGGGGGCTATTTTCAAAGTATGGGAGCACTCATTTCTCTCAAGATTCTCATCAGAAATGTCATACGTCAATGTGGAAATGTTGTTTTTAAAGGCCTCGAGGATTAAAATTCTTAGGGGGATATTAATTATCTCTAAATAAACCGTGAGAAACAATCAGTGAGTTTACACTGGCCCTTAGGACCCTAAAATACTGTTTTACGTTGACGTATGACATTTCTCTCGAGAGAAATGAATTCTCTCGACTTTGAAAATAGCACCCCGGGGGGGCTATTTTCAAAGTATGGGAGCACTCATTTCTCTCAGAAATGTCATAAGTCAATGTGGAAATGTTGTTTTTAAAGGCATCGAGGATTAAAATTCTTAAGAAGATTTTAATTATCTCTAAATAAACCGAGAGAAACAGTCAGTGAGTTCACACTGGGCCTAAGAGCCCTAAAAATACGGTTTTACGTTGACGTATGACATTTCTCTTGAGAGAAATGAATTCTCTCGAGTTTGAAAATAGCCCCCCGGGGCACAGAAGCGTCATCTTAATTGTATACATTTTGAGGGACACTTTGTATACAGAGATTGTTCTCCTTTCCTCTACCCTTCATAGATAGGCAGGTCGTTCTAATGCTAATGCGTTCAACGCGTTATCAATGACAAGTGACGGCGACTTTTTATCACAAAAAATAATAATAATAAATAATAATAAATGCTTTTATTGACATTATGCATACATATATGACTTATTTATGTCAATTGGCAGGGTTCAGTGTTCCTTAAAGGTAGATAAGTGATATTTAACAAATATTTTAAAGTTATGGACTTTCCACCATTTTTTATAGTATTTAAAAGTTAAAACGCAAAATACATTATTTTATATTTGCCCTTATTATTTTAGGAATCTTGTGTTGACATTAAGAGAAATTTAAAGTGACGTCTTGTATTACTTCGAATGATAAATCGTTTTCTAACCTAAGAAAAAAGTTGAACTTGGCCTTAAGCCTTGTTTAGAGTAGAAATGGCGCTACTACTCTGAACAAGGCTTTATGGTTTCACTGTAGACGTATGGAATTGACTTTCTATACTATTTCTATGGTATAAAGCGTATTTTTACGTATCAGAATGCTACTTTCTTAAGAATGGACGTAAATATATTGTGTTTGAGAGTGAAACAGACTTAAATATTTGCTACATGATTTTTTTCGTACCTGTCAACATCTTCTTCTTTAACCTCAGTCAAAGGTCCTAAAATAGCTAAACCAGCATTGTTTACCAACAAGTCTACGTCTCCTACATTTTCTAACATACATTTTGTGGCATCCCAATCGGTCAAATCCAACGGTATAATTTTAATAGACGGCACTTCTTTCTGAAGTGAGGTTAGTAACTCCTTATTTCTAGCGACGGCAATGACATTCGCCTTACATTTTACCAGCTGCTTTACAATTTCTCTGCCGATTCCTTGACTAGCGCCTGTTACGAGTGCCGTTTTGCCTTGAAAGTTGATTTCCATTCTTTTCGGGATAGTAGTTAAACGTTATAAATATAATAATATAACTAAGATAACTATTACTACAGTTACCACACTTCTCCTATTACTATCACCAGAGTTCAAGATTGCGAAACAGCAAGGTAAAATCAACAGTAAATAATCTTTATGACAATTTATATGTGTTTGCGTTATTTATACAGAGTGGATGTTAGTAGTTAGGATAAAGATGATATACTCAGGAGTTGAACTTTTTGTCCAGATATTGAGATTTCTAAACATGTCTTTGTAAATTTAATTTTTTCAATGCTATTTTTAATTTCATGAAATATTGTGGTTTCTAACTTAAATAACTTTATTGATGAAATGATGTTAGTTTTGGGATATTTTCTGTGCTATTTCTGGATCAATTTTAGTATAGAATACTATATAAGCATTTTAGCTAATTATTGATGAAATGATATTAGTTTTGAAATATTTTTTGTGCTATTTCTGGATCAATTTTAGTATAGAATACTATATAAGCATTTTAGCTAATTATTGATGAAATGATATTTGTTTTGAGATATTTTCTGTGCTATTTCTGGATCAATTTTAGTATAGAATTCTATATAAGCATTTTAGCTAATTATTGATGAAATTATATTAGTTTTGAGATATTTTTTGTGCTATTTCTGGATCAATTTTAGTATAAAATTCTATATAAGCATTTTAGCTAATTAATTAGTTTTGAGATATTTTCTGGGAAATTTCTGGATCAATTTTAGTATAGAATACTATATAAGCATTTTAGCTAATTATTGATGAAATGATATTAGTTTTGAGATATTTTCTGTGCTATTTCTGGATGAATTTTAGTATAGAATACTATATAAGCATTTTAGCTAATTATTGATTAAATGATATTAGTTTTGAGATATTTTCTGTGCTATTTCTGGATCAATTTTAGTATAGAATACTATATAAGCATTTTAGCTAATTATTGATGAAATGATATTAGTTTTGAGATATTTTCTGTGCTATTTCTGGATCAATTTTAGTATAGAATACTATATAAGCATTTTAGCTAATTATTGATGAAATGATATTAGTTTTGAGATATTTTCTGTGCTATTTCTGGATCAATTTTAGTATAGAATACTATATAAGCATTTTAGCTAATTATTGATGAAATGATATTAGTTTTGAGATATTTTCTGTGCTATTTCTGGATCAATTTTAGTATAGAATACTATATAAGCATTTTAACTAATTATTGATGAAATGATATTAGTTTTGAGATATTTTCTGTGCTATTTCTGGATCAATTTTAGTATAGAATACTATATAAGCATTTTAGCTAATTATTGATGAAATGATATTAGTTTTGAAATATTTTCTGTGCTATTTCTGGATCAATTTTAGTATAGAATACTATACAAGCATTTTTAGCTAATTATTGATGAAATGATATTAGTTTTGAGATATTTTTTGTGCTATTTCTGGATCAATTTTAGTATAAAATTCTATATAAGCATTTTAGCTAATTAATTAGTTTTGAGATATTTTCTGTGCTATTTCTGGATCAATTTTAGTATAGAATACTATATAAGCTTTTTAGCTAATTATTGATTAAATGATATTAGTTTTGAGATATTTTCTGTGCTATTTCTGGATCAATTTTAGTATAGAATACTATATAAGCATTTTAGCTAATTATTGATGAAATGATATTAGTTTTGAGATATTTTCTGTGCTATTTCTGGATCAATTTTAGTATAGAATACTATACAAGCATTTTTAGCTAATTATTGATGAAATGATATTAGTTTTGAGATATTTTTTGTGCTATTTCTGGATCAATTTTAGTATAGAATACTATATAAGCATTTTAGCTAATTATTGATGAAATGATATTAGTTTTGAGATATTTTTTGTGCTATTTCTGGATCAATTTTAGTATAGAATACTATATAAGCATTTTAGCTAATTATTGATGAAATGATATTAGTTTTGAGATATTTTCTGTGCTATTTTTGGATCAATTTTAGTATAGAATACTATATAAGCATTTCGGTATTCATCCTCCTTTTTTGGAGGCAATCATTGCTCTTCAGCCTTCTACTCTGGAGTTGAAATTTGTTGTCCAGTATACTTTGCTGGAGGTGAGCATTGATGTCCAGCCTCTTTGGGTTGTGTTGTAGTATCCAATTAAATATTCCATAGTTACAAAAATAGAAAAAAAAACAGCAGCAGGTGGTGTCTTCTAAGAGTTCCCCCTCTATCTTAGTTACAAGATGATGCAGAGCACAATCACAATATTTTCGTGATAGAGACAGATAGATGTTTGTTTGTATGAAATGGCCTTTCTATCAAAGTGGTTTTAATCAGTTTTTCCAATCCTTTCAGTAGAAATATATGTCTTTGCCACTGCATATGTTGGTTTAGGCATAAAAAAAACTCTGCTTTGTTTACAGATAAATTGGTACATGATTATGCGCCAAACTTATCTTGTAGAGCCAACAAATATGCAGGACAAGTGATTGTATTGCCTATTGCAGAAGCATAGGCAATATCCCATCTGGTCCTGATGATTTGAAGGACCATGTTACTTTCTCTGTTGTTTCCTACTTGAGAGAGAGTTTGTGTGGGTAAATAAGTTTTGAGAAGTATTTCTAACGTTTCCATTTCAGTTTTAGTGTTAGGAATAAGAAAATAACAAATGTTGATGAACAATAATTTATTTATAATAAATTTAGTTACTAGACAATAATAACCTAAAATCTTGAATGCATATAGTAATCTATGGCTGTCGAAAAGGCTGCAAAACCCATTGCACCTACAACCCCAGCTTTTACACCGGCTATAAAGAAAAACAAGTTTTATTATCGATATAAATTAAATTTTTAAGCTATTGCATAGCTTTTATCGCGGGCTTTGAGCGCGGCGAGCGAATCAAGAAATTCCGTAAACCGTAACGAAAAAAAACCTAACACCCCCCACTCCGACCGGCACAGCGGTGAGGCGTTAAACAATATTATTTATTCAATAAAAAAAAAATCGAAAAATAAAAAAAATCGAAAAAATAAAAAAATCGAAAAAATAGAAAATCGAAAAATCGAAAAATCGAAAAATCGAAAAATGGAAAAATCGAAAAAATGGAAAATTGAAAAAATGGAAAATCGAAAAATCGAAAAATTGAAAACTCGAAATCGAAAAAATGGAAAATCGAAAAATTGAAAAATCGAAAAATTGAAAAAATGGAAAATCAAAAAATTGAAAAACTCAAAAAATCAAAAAACCGAAAAATCAAATAATCGTAAAAACGAAAATAATTCGAAAAACCGAAAAATCAAAAAATCGAATAATCCGAAAAAACGAAAAAATTGAAAAAATCGAAAAATCAAAAATTCGATAAACTGAAAAATCGAAAAAATTTAAAAATTAAATCGTAAAAATTAAAAAATTAAAAAAATCGAAAATCGAAAAAACGAAAAAATTGAAAAAATCGAAAAACCGAAAAATAAAAAAAAACGAAAAATCAAAAACCGAAAAATAAAAAAAAAAACGAAAAATCAAAAAATCGTAAAAACCGAAATAATTCGAAAAAATTAAAAAATCGAAAAATCAAAAATTCGATAAACCGAAAAATCGAAAAAATTTAAAAATCAAATCGAAAAAATTAATAATCGAAAAAATCGAAAAATCGAATAATCCGAAAAAATCGAAAAACCGAAAAATCGAAAAATAAAAAAAAACCGAAAAACCGAAAAATAAAAAAACCAAAAAATAAAAAAAAATCCGAAAAATCGAAAAACCGAAAAATCAAAAATCGTAAAAACCGAAATAATTCGAAAATTCGAAAAATCAAAAAACCGAAAAACCAAAAAATCGAAAAAATTAAAAAATCGTAAAATCGAAAAATCAAAAATTCGATAAACCGAAAAATCGAAAAAATTAAAAATCAAATCGTAAAAATTAAAAAATCGAAAAAATCAAAAAACCAAAAATCCGAAAAATCGAATAATCCGAAAACACGAAAAAATTGAAAAAATCGAAAAACCGAAAAATAAAAAAAAAAAACGAAAAACCGAAAAATAAAAAAAAAACAAATCGAAAAAATTAAAAAATCGAAAAATCAAATCGTAAAATTGAAAAATCAAAAATTCGATAAACTGAAAAATCGAAAAAATTAAAAAATCAAATCGTAAAAATTAAAAAAACGAAAAAATCGAAAAATCGAACAATCCGAAAAAACGAAAAAAATTGAAAAAATCGAAAAACCGAAAAATAAAACGAAAAATCAAAAACCGAAAAATCAAAAAAAAAAAAAAAAAAAAAAAAAAAACGAAAAATCAAAAAATCGTAAAAACCGAAATAATTCGAAAAACCGAAAAATCAAAAAATCAAAAAATCGAAAAACCAAAAAATCGAAAAACCAAAAAATCGAAAAACCAAAAAATCGAAAAAATTAAAAAATTGAAAAATCAAAAATTCGATAAACCGAAAAATCGAAAAAATTAAAAAATCAAATCGTAAAAATTAATAATCGAAAAAATCGAAAAACCGAAAAATCGAATAATCCGAATAATCGAAAAATAAAAAAAAACCGAAAAATCAAAAAATCGAAAAATAAAAAAAAATCTGAAAAATCGAAAAACCGAAAAATCAAAAAATCGTAAAAACCGAAATAATTCGAAAATTCGAAAAATCAAAAAACCGAAAAACCAAAAAATCGAAAAAATTAAAAAATCGTAAAATCGAAAAATCAAAAATTCGATAAACGGAAAAATCGAAAAAATTAAAAAATCAAATCGTAAAAATTAAAAAATCGAAAAAATCAAAAAACCAAAAATCGAATAATCCGAAAGAACGAAAAAAATCGAAAAAACGAAAAATAAAAAAAAAACGAAAAATCAAAAAACCGAAAAATCAAAAAAAACCGAAAAATCGTAAAAACCGAAATAATTCGAAAAACCGAAAAATCAAAAAACCGAAAAATCGAAAAACCAAAAAATCGAGAAAATTAAAAAATCGAAAAATCAAATCGTAAAATCGAAAAATCAAATCGTAAAAATTAAAAAATCGAAAAAATTAAAAAATCGAAAAAATCAAAAAACCAAAAATCCGAAAAATCGAATAATCCGAAAAAATTGAAAAAATCGAAAAAACGAAAAATAAAAAAAAAAACGAAAAATCAAAAAACCGAAAAATCAAAAAAAACCGAAAAATCGTAAAAACCGAAATAATTCGAAAAACCGAAAAATCGAAAAACCAAAAAATCGAAAAAATTAAAAAATCGAAAAATCAAATCGTAAAATCGAAAAATCAAATCGTAAAAATTAAAAAATCGAAAAAATTAAACAAACGAAAAAATCGAAAAAAATCGAAAAACCGAAAAATCGAAAATTAAAAAAAAAACGAAAAATTAAAAAACCGAAAAATAAAAAAAAAAACGAAAAATCGTAAAAACCGAAATAATTCGAAAAACCGAAAAATAAAAAAACCGAAAAATCGAAAAACCAAAAAATCGAAAAAAATTAAAAAATCGAAAAATCAAAAATTCGATAAACCGATAAATCGAAAAAATTAAAAAATCAAATCGTAAAAATTAATAATCGAAAAAATCGAAAAACCGAAAAATCGAATAATCCGAAAAACCGAAAAATCGAAAAACCGAAAAATAAAAAATCCGAAAAATAGAAAAATCAAAAAATCGTAAAAACCGAAATAATTCGAAAAATCAAAAATCCGAAAAACCAAAAAATCGAAAAAATAAAAAAATCGTAAAATCGAAAAATCAAAAATTCGATAAACCGAAAAATCGAAAAAATTCAAAAATCAAATCGTAAAAATTAAAAAAATCAATAAACCAAAAATCCGAAAAATCGAATAATCCGAAAAAACGAAAAAATTGAAAAAATCGAAAAAACGAAAAAAAAAAAAAAAACGAAAAATCAAAAAACCGAAAAATAAAAAAAAAACCGAAAAATCGTAAAAACCGACATAATTCGAAAATTCGAAAAACCGAAAAATCAAAAAACCGAAAAATCAAAAAACCGAAAAAATCGAAAAACCAAAAAATCGAAAAAATTAAAAAATCGAAAAATCAAATCGTAAAAATTAAAAAATCGAAAAAATTAAAAAAACGAAAAATCGAAAAAAATCGAAAAATAAAAAAAAAAACGAAAAATCAAAAAAACCGAAAAATCAAAAAAAAAAAACGAAAAATCGTAAAAACCGAAATAATTCGAAAAACCGAAAAATAAAAAAACCGAAAAACCAAAAAATCGAAAAAATTAAAAGATCGAAAAATCAAATCGTAAAATCGAAAAATCAAAAATTCGATAAACCGAAAAAATTGAAAAATCAAATCGTAAAAATTAAAAAATCGAAAAAATTAAAAAAACGAAAAAATCGAAAAAAATCGAAAAACCGAAAAATCGAAAAATAAAAAAAAAACAAAAAATCAAAAAACCGAAAAATCTTATAGTTTCTTATTTTAGTTACCATAAACCTATAGTTTCAATGATAAAAATTCCTAAATAACCTACATGTATTGTAAGGTAAAAATATTTTAAACAAAATAATAAAAGAAAAAAAATGTTTTCTTATCAGTCACCGCGCGCTCAAAAATTGTAACTTGAATTAATATCAAAGAAAAAAAAATACTGCATAAATAAAATAAATAAATAATTATAATTGCATAAGTTGATAAAAAACTTGCCTCTTAAACCTATCAATCCACCTGTGACTCCTCCTGCATACGTCCCGTTTTTCCAATCTGACTTTCCTCTAGACTAAAAATAAATAAAAATATCGAAAATATAATTTAAACAACAATCAAGCATCTTACAGATTCAATTACACATTCGACTCCAGAAAATAGAGCTCCTATTAACGCGAAATTTTTAGCATAACCTAGAGTGGTCGTTTTCATTTCTCTAAACACTTGTCTTGCTGTTTGGGGCTCTGTGGTATCGGTAACCGAAGCAGGTCCTATACTTGATGAGAAAAGACCTATAGCCGCTCCCAAACCATAACCTGAAAAGGAAATCTTATAAATTAAGAAAAAAAGAAAACAAAACTATTTAATGAGCATTCTTACCAACAACACAACTCATAAGAGACTTAAATGTACAACTTTCAAAGAACGATTCCACCATCTTTTCTTCATTGGTCTTTATTTGTACCGGACCGACACTTTTGGGTATAATTATGTTTTCTCTATAACGAAAATTGTTTCCTACGAAATATTTGATTAAATAGTCCCATTCCTGGGCCGTAAAAGACCTTTTTTCTTGCTGAGACTGTGACATTCTGATTTAACCTCACAAATTCAAATTTAATTTTTTTAACACTACATCACAATTTAACAATAATTATTTGAATAATATTGAACAATTTTAGTGTTTAGTTTAATAATTTATAGTAAATTAGTAAACACAATTGAAATTAGAACGAAAATATTTAGATATTAGGTTAGAAAGTGGTATTTGCAGGAACACATTCCGTCATTCCATATGCTATATAGCGCAGTTGCTAATACGGGAGTATGGGAGACTTTTAATTTCAATTTGAGCTGTGTCCAGCCGTTGGAGTCTATCCCGGTTAAGTAAGGGTTGATATTTCCTACAAGAAGCCGTTCTTTGGTCTTCTTGTTCTATATTCACGGGCTGATATGTGGATGGAATGTATTACTACAAATACCGCTTTGTTTGACAAGATCAATGATTTTATAGTTATATAGATTGATCATCCATACGTAATAAATCGATGAAAAGCGAGTTGAATTAGATGTTTTCTCTTTGTCTAGTATATGCAATGTGTGTGTTTTGTATCAATTGTGAGTGTTTACTGCTCACTGGTAAACAAACCTTTTATAAAACCGGTTTAGAAGAAAGTTTAGTCTAGTTGAGATTTTGTTGTCAATAGTCGTTTTCTTTTTACAACTAATCAAGGGGGGCTATTTTCAAAGTCGAGAGAATTCATTTCTCTCGAGAGAAATGTCATACGTCAACGTAAAACAGTATTTTTAGGGTCCTAAGGGCCAGTGTGAACTCACTGATTGTTTCTCACGGTTCATTTAGAGATAATTAATATCCTCATAAGAATTTTAATCCTCGAGGCCTTTAAAAACAGCGTTTCCACATTGACGTATGACATTTCTGATGAGAATCTTGAGAGAAATGAGTACTCACACGATTTGAAAATAGGTCCCCAGGGGGGCTATTTTCAAACTCGAGAGAATTCATTTCTCTCAAGAGAAATGTCATACGTCAACGTAAAACCGTATTTTTAGGGCTCTTAGGGCCAGTGTGAACTCACTGACTGTTTCTCTCGGTTTATTTAGAGAGAATTTAAATCTTCCTAAGAATTTTAATCCTCGATGCCTTTAAAAACATTTCCACATTGACGTATGACATTTCTGATGAGAATCTTGAGAGAAATGAGTGCTCCCATACTTTGAAAATAGCCCCCCTGAGCTAACTTACATCGACTAAGCTGAGATGTACGTTCTTTTTATGATTGTAAGTCAGACTCTTTCTTCCCCCCTTACCGATGCTAAGGTGCACGGTACTTGACGTCAACCATAAACCATCACAGAAAGTGAGTGTTCTGTGCATCATATGAACAAACATATCCCATGAATTCATTATTTTAGAGAGAATAAAAGACTATGATAACAGGGGGTGAGATTTGTAGTGTTGAATGTTGAAAAAATTATAAAATTTGATTAAAATATGGATTGTTTTTAAATGGATGACATGGGGCACGTCACCTGTCAACCAAAATTCGCGTTCTTTTTACAGTTAAGCTTAGATCAGAATCTAACTTTTAGTTAGTCAAGTATGCTTGTAAAAAGAAAACGACTATTATTTTTGAAGTCACAGTTTATTGCTAAAGAATCAGTTAGCTCACTCGGACCAGTTGAAAGTTCCAAAATAACATCCACTCCAGGGATACAAATTCAGGATACGCAGAAGACTGCTGTTTTATTATAGGCGGTTGTCATATATTGTATTATCCGAGTTGCACAGTGTATAAACTGAAACTTTGAGATCAAAAGTGCCGACGCAGAGTGAGCGATCTGATTCTTTAGCTGTAAACTGTGTCACAGGGTTCAAAATAGCCGCGCCCTATGTTGGGCGTATCGGACCTCTCTCTTGCCTCGTAATAGTAATCATATGCTGCGTTTGAGAATCCACATCGGATGCATTTTTTACATTTTGAGCGTTTTTTTATCCACATCGGACACATCTGTCCCATTACATTTACATATACTGAATCACGTGATCAAAGATTTTTTACATCTCAGATGCATCCGATGTGGATTCTCAAACGCGGCAAAAGTATGTGGCGCATATATTAGGTCTTTTCCTTTGCATCGAAAGTGTAGCACTGAACTACACCACTTCTGAAAATATCGTTCCATTTATACAAATTGTATGGATAGAACGATATTCTCAGAAGTGACGTAGCTCAGTGCTACACTTTCGATGCAAAGGAAAAGACCTATTATGGATAATAAGCAGTCTATATGAATGAGCAGTCTATATATCGATGACCAGTCTATATAACATTTATAGCATTGGTTGTTCTATGTCAACTGTCAAAATGTCGAGCATGTCGTTTGATTAGTAGATATCAGATGTCAGCACTGTTTGTATTTTTCATAATTTAATTTAATTAAAATCATTTTCACCGTTAGTTATGACCTATACAGAAGAATACATAAAGAATAAACTCGCAAAAGAACTCGAAGCTACTCATGTGGTAAGTCCTATTTTTTTAAATTTCAAATTTAATTTTAAATTTCTGTCAAATTTGGGACATAACCTCATTATTGATTTTTCACCGAACTGGTGCATGGTGCCACATCACACGAAAATGAGGATATTTATCAGTAAATCAATCAAAATTTCACATTGTTAAGATGCCCAAATTAAAATCTATCAATTAAAAATAATAATATTGATCAAACGTCATAATGTACTGTAGAATTACTTCAGAGACGTGGTTAGTGGTTTTTGGAGCTTTCCTTGCTATTTTACTGCGAGCATGTACTAATTTGCATTCCTATTCGGGGGAAGCAAAGCCTCCGATGTATGGAGATTATGAAGCGCAGCGACATTGGATGGAAATCACTACAAACTTACCTATAAATGAATGGTACCAAAACAGTACAAATAACGATTTAAACTATTGGGGTTTAGATTACCCTCCTTTAACAGCATATCATATGTACATCTGTGGAAAAGTAGCTGAATATTTAAACGAAAATTACACAAAATTGCATGAATCCAGAGGATATGAAAGCGAGGACCACAAGGTGTTTATGAGGTTCACAGTAATGATTGGGGACGTACTATTTTATATTCCGGCTCTTATACTGTATTATCATACTTGTATTAAAACGATAGAGACTCAAGATGGTGGTGTGAAGAAAAAGAAGTTTAAAAACCAAAAAAAGTTAACAGAAATCAAACCAATGAGTACATCATTATCGACTGTCATTGGTTTGTTATATCCCGGTATAATATTAATAGATCACGGTCATTTTCAGTATAATTGTATTTCTTTAGGTTTTACTATTACAGCAATTACTTTGATATTGAAAAAATTTGATATTTTAGCTTCTATTTTTTACTGTTTAGCTTTGAATTACAAACAAATGGAGTTGTACCACGCATTACCGTTTTTTTTGTATCTTTTAAGTACCTGCGTGCCTAAACCTGGTCAAAAAACAGTATGGGGTATCTTTAGACTGTTTAAAATAGGTATAGCAGTAATTATAACTTTTATTATAATCTGGTATCCATTTTTATACGATTTAGGAGAGTTATTACAAGTTTTGAATAGACAGTTTCCTTTAGGAAGAGGTGTATTTGAAGATAAGGTGTCGAATGTTTGGTGTGCCTTGAATGTTGTATTTAAATTTAAAACAAAGTTTGATAACTATCAAATGATGAGAATATGCTTGTTTACTACTGTAGCTTCGCTCCTACCAAGTTCTGTTGATCTATTTTTAAGACCTAATAGAAAAAAGTTTGTTCTAGCTCAAATAAATTCTTCTTTATCGTTTTTTTTGTTTAGTTTCCAAGTACATGAGAAGAGTATTCTTCTTGTTGCTATACCGGTTTTATTATACTTTCCTTATGATTCATTTACTTGCTATTGGTTTCTTTGTATGTCTGTTTTCAGTATGACTCCTCTTTTAGTTAAAGATAATTTAACTATAGCTATTATAGCTCTTACTCTATTTTATTGTGTCACTTTTCGAGTCTCTATTGAGCATAATTATAGAAGTAGTTTGAATAATCATGATGGATTTAAAGAATATTATAGAAGTCTTGTACATTCTTTGCTAGATATAGAGTACAAGAAGGCGACTCAAATGGGTATATTTAAAGCATCTTTGCAACAAATTATTAAAAATTCTGATGCTTTAAGATCTTTAATATTCCATTGTTGTATGTTTTTATCACTTATAGGTTGTTTGTTAATATTTTTTATGTCTCTGTTGCTACAACCGCCGCCTAAATATCCGGATTTATACCCGCTTGTTATTTCTGTGTACTCGTGCGTCCATTTTGTAGGATTTTTTATTTATTTTAATTACAAACAACTAAAGATACCTCAACAGTTTGAAGATATTCGGATTGAAAAAATTAAGTTCTCCTAGGTTTATATTATGTTTCTTTAAGTTACAATTCGTTTTTGACTGTTATAAATTGTTGATTTTCAATAAAGATTGTTTAAAATTACTTTGATTTTTAATACTTTTAAATAGGCTATCTTTAGAGGCACTTATGTGAGTAGAACTATGAAAATTACTACAATTAAAGATACGTTTTACATATTTAAACAGATTGCTTAAAAACTACCGCTAATTTTGAACGTTATTTATGGAAATTCAAAAGAAAATTAGCTATAATGTTTATATAGTATTCTATAATTAAATTGATCCAGAAATAGCACAAAAAATATCTCAAAACTAATATAATTTCATCAATAATTAGCTAAAATGCTTATATACTATACTGTACTTAAATTGATCTAGAAATAACACAGAAAATATCTCAAAACTAATATCATTTCATCAATAATTAGTTAAAATGCTTAT
>OV651834.1:3742446-3809081 GCA_927349885.1 Psylliodes chrysocephalus
AAACGGATAAAGGAAAAAATATTAAATTTTAAACTTAAGGTTTATTTCGGCCTGACGTGAAATAATTAGATTTTGGACAAAGTCGGAACATCTGGGGGGGGGTACTTTATGGGAGGCCCGTTTTTATATTTTATGGAATATATCTGTTATTTATGTTTGGAGAAGAAAATTGTTCAAATAAAAGTTACTTCTAATATTATTATCTATAATTTTTGCTTTATGTCAAAATTTCCTGAAATGGTCCGTATTCGAGAAATTTGACAAAATGTGCAAAATTCTGATTTTTATGAAAATTGTTGAACTAAAAGTTGTTTGCGATATCGATTTCTATAATTTTTGTTTATACATGATTTTTCTAAAATGGTCCGTAATGGAAAAGTGCTAAATTTAAATTTTTCAGTATTTTCGTTTTCAATGAATATCTATAGAAAAATGTTTCAAGGTAGATGTATGTGTAAAATGTATATATTTAGTTTATCCTCTAAACATTTATAGAGATGCTGCAATAGGTTGTACAAAATAACCGGAAAATGCCTATAATAACTAGATAGGAAAGTCATGTGTTGGACACATCAGATTTTTTGAAACAATTTTTACTTTTAAAGCCACCATTCGGGAATTCGCAGCCCGAGACTGATTTCAAACGTAAAACGACAGCTAGGGAGACCAAAAACGGTCTCGACCCATCTGAATACATGTAATTTTATGAAAAACATTAGTAAAAAGTATTTATCCTCTTCAAAAACTCCTGAGGAGCTAATTATTTCTACACCAACAAAAAATAAGTATCTTACTTAACACAACCCTATTTTAATTACATAGATTTTCTTCAAAGGCAAAGGGTCGTGAAAATAGAAGTCAAAGTCCGTGAGGGAATTGCAAGAGCTCTAGTTTCAGAAATATTACATCCCCTTGTGTACGAGGAATGACCCCGGGCACTATTAGGGCAACATAATTATGAATAAACAGCGGGGAAGGGATATTTGTGAGCGGTACCTTTCAAATACAGGAAGTGGAGTTGTGTTCAAGATTGACAGGATTGGTTTTGGCGAAATGGCATTCACGAACCCAGTCTCGTTGAGTTTGGCACAAACAGTAAAGTTTTGTTTGATAGTAGCGAGAGAAAGAGAGAGAAAACTGTATTTATCAACTAATAATATTACTAATGAAATTGAACCTAGCCATGTTGTAGATTAGATGGCTACGGTATTCGTTCAGACTGTAATACATTTACCACCGTATTATCCAGAGATAACCAGGTATTAGCGTACATTAAATGCCATAGAATTAATTTGGAATAAAATCAAAATGGAGGTAAAAAAATTAATCCTGCGTTGTCTGAAACCGTTTTAGATGTTATTAGAGAAGTTGTTGGAAGTTTGCGTTCTCCGTCTTACCAAAATGTGTGAATTTTCAATTTCTATTGATGATAGTTATTCATCTGCGTTTTACAATATCAATACATGACTTGGCTTTGACACAAAACTTCTAATCCGAATCAAAATCTTGAAACTATTATTTGGGGACTTAAAAGCGTGGTCCACTAGTTGGTGTAGCCTTTTAAAACATTTGGTATAATAATAATAATTATATATCATCAATTACCACTGCCACTGGTAAAATCCTAAATTTAAAAGTTGTACAAATAGGTACAATTTATTTATTCCTCGTAAAACATCAGTAAAATATATTATAAATTGTTTTCATTCATAAATATTAATTTCTTAAAAATCTAACAGAGGCGCCACTTTCCAAACGAAAATTCTTGCAATGTAAGGGTTTCGTAGTACCCCCATTTTTAAAGTTTATTTTTAAATATTTTTAAAAGAAAAAATATGTACGTGTAGGTAAAGGCTAAATCTATGCTTTTCTAAAACTACTTTTTCAAAATTCAATTTAGTTTTTTCTAAAAAAAATTGAGAAAATGGGTTAAAAAGTTTTGCGCCACTTTCCAAACGAAAAATCTTGCATTGTAAGGGTTTCGTAGTACCACATTTTTAAAGTTTATTTTTAAGTATTTTTAAAAGAAAAAATATGTACGTGTAGGTAAAGGTTAATTCTATGCTTTTCCAGAACTACTTTTTCAAAATTCAATTTAGTTTTTTCTAAAAAAAATTGAGAAAATGGGTTAAAAAGTTTTGCGCCACTTTCCAAACGAAAAATCTTGCATTGTAACGGTTTCGTAGTACCCCCATTTTTAAAGTTTATTTTTGACTATTTTTAAAAGAAAAAAATATATACGTGTAGGTAAAGGTTAAATCTATGCTTTTCCAGAACTATTTTTTCAAAATTCAATTTGGGTTTTTCTAAAAAAAATTGAGAAAATGGGTTAAAAAGTTTTGCGCCACTTTCCAAACGAAAAATCTTGCATTGTAAGGGTTTCGTAGTACCCCCATTTTTAAAGTTTATTTTTGAATATTTTTAAAAGAAAAAAATATGTACGTGTAGGTAAAGGTTAAATCTATGCTTTTCTGAAACTACTTTTTTAAAATTCAATTTAGCTTTTTCTAAAAAAAATTGAGAAAATGGGTTAAAAAGTTTTGCGCCACTTTCCAAACGAAAAATCTTGCATTGTAAGGGTTTCGTAGTACCCCACTTTTAAAGTTTATTTTTGAGTATTTTTAAAAGAAAAAATATGTACGTGTAGGTAAAGGTTAAATCTATGCTTTTCCAAAACTACTTTTTCAAAATTCAATTTAGCTTTTTCTTAAAAAAATTGAGAAAATGGGTTAAAAAGTTTTGCGCCACTTTCCAAACGAAAAATCTTGCATTGTAAGGGTTTCGTAGTACCCCACTTTTAAAGTTTATTTTTGAGTATTTTTAAAAGAAAAAAATATGTATGTGTAGGTAAAGGTTAAATCTATGCTTTTCTAAAACTACTTTTTCAAAATTCAATTTAGCTTTTTCTAAAAAAAAATGAGAAAATGGGTTAAAAAGTTTTGCGCCACTTTCCAAACGAAAAATCTTGCATTGTAAGGGTTTCGTAGTACCCCACTTTTAAAGTTTATTTTGACTATTTTTAAAAGAAAAAAATATGTACGTGTAGGTAAAGGTTAAATCTATGCTTTTCCAGAACTACTTTTTCTAAATTCAATTTAGCTTTTTCTAAAAAAAATTGAGAAAATGGGTTAAAAAGTTTTGCGCCACTTTCCAAACGAAAAATCTTGCATTGTAAGGGTTTCGTAGTACCCCACTTTTAAAATTTATTTTTAAATATTTTTAAAAGAAAAAAATATGTACGTGTAGGTAAAGGTTAAATCTATGTTCCTCTGGAAACAATTTTTCAAAATTTAATTTAGTTTTTTCTAAAAAAAATTGAGAAAATGGTTAAAAAAAGTCGAGTTTTGTATTTTTTTTATATTTTGATTTATATTATATAAAAAAATAATTATAATTTCCTAATTACTGTTTTATTTTAACAAAATTTTGTCAAGATATAAGATCGATTTGGCAACAACGTTTAGATTTTAAAATGTTATAAGTATTTATATTAATTACGTATTAAAATCATCTAGGAGTCAATGCAACCGTTACCTTTTTGGGAGTCAAATAATATTTTTATTTCGACTCAAAAATTGTCAAAAACATTTATATATTCATTTATTAAAATAAACACTCACCAGTTTGACCTTTTCCCAACGTTTTTTCCAGCCTATAAGGCCCCACGTACTGGTGCACCTCGGTGGAAGGGTTAGAATTTTCCTTCTGCATTTTCGCACACGATCTAATGACGATTACTCAAATTTTTATGTCACAATTTAACAACTTTTTTCTTTATATCGATCAACCTGTCGGTCAAAACGGCGAAAAAATTAATTTCCATCATGAAAATTCTAGGAAAAGCTAGATTGTAAACGAATATCCCTATTTCGCGGATCACTTTTTTCTGGAGATAATATTGACATGTAGAAAACAGGGTTGAAAATCACTGGCACTTTTTTTTAATTATATTTCGTCACATTGTAACATATTTAACACGCGAAAATTTAAATAGAATGTTTATTATTAAATAGTATTAAGTTTTTCCGGGCATTTTTTCCGATTAAGCGAAATAATAGAAGTGGAATCACACACAACTCTGGGGTGGTGAAAATCAATAGTGAACCAGGAACTCTAGCGGGGTGAAATATCCCTAGTTTGGTGGAAATATTTCAAATCATTTTCTTTTATTTTATTTTCACTATTTGAATATTCGAAAATTATTATCAAATTGTTAGATTAATTGATAAAAAATATATATATTTCTACATTTGCAACACGTGTTTAATGCACCCCTTTTTAATTTATAGAGTTTTGAATGATACATTCGTTCAGTTGAATTATTAGGGTGGAATATCGAGGGTGGTATATTTTAGAAAACTGGTCTGCTGTGTTATTAGGAATGTGTGTGCTGTAATAATACGGGGTGATTGGTTTTCGAGTAACAAACGGTATAGATGCGTATGGTTTATTTGAAAATGCATGACAGCATATTTTTTTTACAGGAATATTATATTAATTTCCCGTTAAAAAAACATATAAAAAAAGAGTTCAAATGTTGCGAAAAATAACGTTATTAACAATTTAACAACATACCACTTTATTATTTTAAACTTGGTAGGATACAAAAGAGAAAATACTCGAAATCTATGTATATAAAATTGTTTGTCCTGACTGACTGACCTATCAACGTACAGCCAAAACTACTAAGCCCTAGAAAGCTGAAATTTGGAACATAGGTTTATTATATAACATAAGCATCCGCTAAGAAAGAATTTTTGGAAATTTGAATTTTAAAGGGGGGAAATGGGAGGAAATGGGGGAGGGAGCTTTTAATGAAACTGTGTTCTTTAAAGTTAGAAACATGAAAATTTAAATTACAACTACTGAACATAAATAAATGATGATGTGTTTCAGGGTTTTTGGATTTTTTACATTTTAAGGGGGGAAAAACGGGGGGGTGAAAGTTTGTAAGGGACTATCGATTTTTTTGGTCTCTATTAAGTTAGAAACATGAAAATTGGAATTGCTGCTAATGAGTACAAATTAATAATAACGTGTTTTAGGGTTTTTAAATTTTCACATTTTAAGGGGGGGAACAGGGGGTGAAAGTTTATTTGGAAATACCGATTTTTTTTAAAGGTGGGAACTTGAAAATTGGAATTGTAGGTTCTCATAATAAATAAATAATGAGATGTTTCACGGTTTTTGGATTTTCACATTTTAAGGGGGGAAAACGGGGGTGAAAACTAATAAAAATTACTAAAAATTATTAAAAATAAATTAAAATAAATAAAAATTAACAAAAATTAATAAAAATTAACAAAAATTAATAAAAATTAATAACACTTAATAAAAATGAATAAAAATGAATAAAAAAAAATAAAATAAAAATTAATAAAAATTAATAAAAATTAATAAAAATTAATAAAAATTAATAAAAATTAATAAAAATTAATAAAAATTAATAAAAATTAATAAAAATTAATAAAAATTAATAAAAATTAATAAAAATTAATAAAAATTAATAAAAATTAATAAAAATTAATAAAAATTAATAAAAATTAATAAAAATTAATAAAAATTAATAAAAATTAATAAAAATTAATAAAAATTAATAAAAATTAATAAAAATTAATAAAAATTAATAAAAATTAATAAAAATTAATAAAAATTAATAAAAATTAATAAAAATTAATAAAAATTAATAAAAATTAATAAAAATTAATAAAAATTAATAAAAATTAATAAAAATTAATAAAAATTAATAAAAATTAATAAAAATTAATAAAAATTAATAAAAATTAATAAAAATTAATAAAAATTAATAAAAATTAATAAAAATTAATAAAAATTAATAAAAATTAATAAAAATTAATAAAAAGTAATAAAAATTAATAAAAATTAATAAAAATTAATAAAAATTAATAAAAATTAATAAAAATTAATAAAGATTAATAAAAATTAATAAAAATTAATAAAAATTAATAAAAATTAATAAAAATTAATAAAAATTAATAAAAATTAATAAAAATTAATAAAAATTAATAAAAATTAATAAAAATTAATAAAAATACATAAATTTTAATAAAAATTATTAAAAATTAATAAAAATTAATAAAAATTAATTAAAATTAATAAAAATTAATAAAAATTAATAAAAATTAATAAAAATTAATAAAAATACATAAATTTTAATAAAAATTATTAAAAATTATTAAAAATTATTAAAAATTATTAAAAATTAATAAAAATTAATAAAAATTATTAAAAATTATTAAAAATTAATAAAAATTAATAAAAATTAATAAAATTTAATAAAAATTAATAAAAAATAATAAAAATTAATAAAAATTAATAAAAATTAATAAAAATTAATAAAAATTAATAAAAATTAATAAAAATTAATAAAAATTAATAAAAATTAATAAAAATTAATAAAAATTAATAAAAATTAATAAAAATTAATAAAAATTAATAAAAATTAATAAAAAGTAATAAAAATTAATAAAAATTAATAAAAATTAATAAAAATTAATAAAAATTAATAAAAATTAATAAAGATTAATAAAAATTAATAAAAATTAATAAAAATTAATAAAAATTAATAAAAATTAATAAAAATTAATAAAAATTAATAAAAATTAATAAAGATTAATAAAAATTAATAAAAATTAATAAAAATTAATAAAAATTAATAAAAATTAATAAAAATTAATAAAAATTAATAAAAATTAATAAAAATTAATAAAAATTAATAAAAATTAATAAAAATACATAAATTTTAATAAAAATTATTAAAAATTAATAAAAATTAATAAAAATTAATTAAAATTAATAAAAATTAATAAAAATTAATAAAAATTAATAAAAATTAATAAAAATACATAAAAATTAATAAAAATTAATAAAAATTAATAAAAATTAATAAAAATTAATAAAAATTAATAAAAATTAATAAAAATTAATAAAAATTAATAAAAATTAATAAAAATTAATAAAAATTAATAAAAATTAATAAAAATTAATAAAAATTAATAAAAAGTAATAAAAATTAATAAAAATTAATAAAAATTAATAAAAATAATAAAAATTAATAAAAATTAATAAAAATTAATAAAAATTAATAAAAATTAATAAAAATTAATAAAAATTAATAAAAATTAATAAAAATTAATAAAAATTAATAAAAATTAATAAAAATTAATAAAAATTAATAAAAAGTAATAAAAATTAATAAAAATTAATAAAAATTAATAAAAATTAATAAAAATTAATAAAAATTAATAAAGATTAATAAAAATTAATAAAAATTAATAAAAATTAATAAAAATTAATAAAAATTAATAAAAATTAATAAAAATTAATAAAAATTAATAAAAATTAATAAAAATTAATAAAAATTAATAAAAATACATAAATTTTAATAAAAATTATTAAAAATTAATAAAAATTAATAAAAATTAATTAAAATTAATAAAAATTAATAAAAATTAATAAAAATTAATAAAAATTAATAAAAATACATAAATTTTAATAAAAATTATTAAAAATTATTAAAAATTATTAAAAATTATTAAAAATTAATAAAAATTAATAAAAATTATTAAAAATTATTAAAAATTAATAAAAATTAATAAAAATTAATAAAATTTAATAAAAATTAATAAAAAATAATAAAAATTAATAAAAATTAATAAAAATTAATAAAAATTAATAAAAATTAATAAAAATTAATAAAAATTAATAAAAATTAATAAAAATTAATAAAAATTAATAAAAATTAATAAAAATTAATAAAAATTAATAAAAATTAATAAAAATTAATAAAAATTAATAAAAATTAATAAAAATTAATAAAAATTAATAAAAATTAATAAAAATTAATAAAAATTAATAAAAATTAATAAAAATTAATAAAAATTAATAAAAATTAATAAAAACTAATAAAAATACATAAATTTTAATAAAAATTATTAAAAATTATTAAAAATTATTAAAAATTATTAAAAATTATTAAAAATTATTAAAAATTATTAAAAATTATTAAAAATTATTAAAAATTATTAAAAATTATTAAAAATTATTAAAAATGATTAAAAATTATTAAAAATTAATAAAAATTAATAAAAATTAATAAAAATTAATAAAAATGAACAAAAATGAATAAAAATGAATAAAAATGAATAAAAATGAATAAAAATGAATAAAAATGAATAAAAATGAATAAAAATGAATAAAAATGAATAAAAATGAATAAAAATGAATAAAAATGAATAAAAATGAATAAAAATGAATAAAAATGAATAAAAATGAATAAAAATGAATAAAAATGAATAAAAATGAATAAAAATGAATAAAAATGAATAAAAATGAATAAAAATGAATAAAAATGAATAAAAATGAATAAAAATGAATAAAAATGAATAAAAATGAATAAAAATGAATAAAAATGAATAAAAATGAATAAAAATGAATAAAAATGAATAAAAATGAATAAAAATGAATAAAAATGAATAAAAATGAATAAAAATGAATTAAAATGAATAAAAATGAATAAAAATGAATAAAAATGAATAAAAATGAATAAAAATTAATAAAAATTAATAAAAATGAATAAAAATGAATAAAAATGAATAAAAATGAATAAAAATGAATAAAAATGAATAAAAATGAATAAAAATGAATAAAAATGAAAAAAAAAAATGAAAAAAAATATGAATAAAAATGAATAAAAATGAACAAAAATGAATAAAAATGAAATAAAAATGAATAAAAATGAATAAAAATGAATAAAAATGAATACAAATGAATAAACATTTTAAAAAAACGAATACAAATGAATAAACATTTAAAAAAAATGAATAAATATAAAAAATGAAAATCGATAACAATGAATAAAACTGAATAAAATTAATAAAAAAGCAAGTCATAGCATAGCGGTCGTAGCCGAGAGCTAGCCTCAGACATCTGTTTTGGGCCCTTTGCAGGAGTAGAAAATATGATTTTCGCATTGAGCAGTATACTGGACAACCATATGTCAGTATAAGCCAGAATATTGTTTTAAAAAGTAGAATTTTGTTCGACAGTGATAGTTTACTCCGTCTCTTCATTAAAGGGTACAAGGACCTCAAAATAGCCTAACTTTTAGCCATCAGTTTTTTATGTGGGCCTTGAACAATAATGTTTTATCCAGCAGAAACCCAAAGATATTTAATTTTCCTTTTTACGGCAATTGGTTGATTTTGAACCTGAAGGGGCGTGTCTACACCTTGGACACGCCTTTTTGAGAGTATTACCGTTTCAGTTTTGATAGAATGTTATTTCAGATAATTTCTTTATATAAATATCTATTAGGTAGCTACAAATACGTTGAGCACAGGCAACTATTGTTTAACTTTTAATATGTACAGTATACTTAGTTTGCAAACGACATAAAAGTAGAAAAAACGTTAATTGAAATCACGATTAGCTATTTGAAGGATTCGTGAACACAATATGGCGGAAATGAATCTGTCTTGGACCACGTGACGGCGTCTCCTTACCTTCTACCTCCATAAATATGACCTGCTTTTCATCGTCAATAATATATGGATAAGCAGTCTATATAAACTATATCATTGGTTTTAATTTGTAAAATTGAGACTTTCATATGTCACCGTTGGCGACACTGCGTTCATTTGGAGGGAAATTTTCTGTCACCTGTCAGTATTGTCAGTCAACAACCAGTTATTTGCCATTTTCAAAATTAATAACAATTTTTATAAGTTTTTCGATTATATACATTTTAAAACAAATGGATATGGAAGTAGACACTGTAGAAATAGTTGATAATCCCGTCGCAGGACCTTCTAAAAGACCTGATGAAGCAGCACATAATAAAAAGCATTGCAATTTGCCTTGGTAATATATGTTATAATTCTACAATTATTATTATAATAAACCTTCTATTTTTAATAGGATTGAAAAATACAGACCTCACACATTCGAAGAAATAGTAGGTAACGAAGATACCATCGAAAGGTTATCTATTTTTTCCAAAAAAGGAAATGTACCCAACATTATAATAGCTGTATGTATAAACACAAACAAATTTTAATAATATTTATTTAAAATTACTTAATAGGGTCCACCCGGTGTTGGAAAAACTACAACTATATTATGTCTAGCTAAAATATTACTAGGTCCATCTTTTAAAGATGCAGTCTTAGAGTTAAACGCATCCAATGATAGAGGTATTGATATAGTTAGAAATAAAGTTAAAATGTTTGCTCAACAGAAAGTTACTTTACCACCAGGAAGGCACAAGATGATTATTTTAGATGAAGTTGACAGGTAAGATTTGTTTACTTTAGAAATCAAGTGGTACAATGTTTTACAGATGAAAAAAAAATTACTGGTACCGGTTAAGAATCCAGATGCAAGAATTTCGAAATTCTATCACTATATTATTGAAGTAACTTTTTATAATATTTCAACAAAAATTAGATACGGAAAAGTATCTTTTTTTGCAATTTTAACACGTTAAGCGCCACAGTACTGCCCTATTTGAATTCTAAATATTAGCTAGTGGTGTTATTATTGAAATTTTTAGATGATCTGGAACTGTATTAGTTTCCAACAAGGAATTTATTATATTTTGCATTATTTAGCTAATTTTTTTCATGTTATTTTACCTAAATACATTTTTTAACCAACCGATGTGCACAGAGAAACAAAAATGGTCACTAAAGGATAATGGCTCAAGATAAAATGTTTATAAGGTCCTAAGACATAAAGGAAGCTTTTTAGAAAGATTCTTCAGAGGTATTAGAATAACACTGGCAATATTGATTTATTAGTATAGAAAAGATTGTCCCAATAACAGATATACCAATAATAAACAAAAAATACAACTTTATTATGCAAAAATAATATACATTTCGAGAACCACAATGTAGGACCTTGTAACTAACATTTCCACTGAAAGTATTACAATTTTTTAAACAAAATTTCTGTAAATATTACTCCTATTATACAGGGTGATTCATAAGTACTTTGACAAACTTCAGGAAATGAGTCTTTGAGTAATGTTAAGGTAAAAAGTTCATATAAACATGTGTCCGGAAATGGATGGTTTTCAAGATACAGGGTGTTAAATTTTTTAAAAAAAAATCGTTTTTTTATCATATCTTTCATACCACTGAAGATAATTTAATGAAATTTGGTACACGTTGTTTTACCATAAAATGACATTTTCTGATGCTATTAACTTTATTTTTATTTTCACCAGTGGCGTCCCTACGGAATTTAAACTAAATATTATTGAAGAAAAAAATGGTACGCCACTGGTTTTTTAAAAAATAATTTTTTTTTTAAAATCTACATTTAATTTGGAACAAATTTGATCTCTTGACTTTTGTTCGTAAGACGCACCGTTTTCGCGTAAAAAAATTTGTACAATGTCGGTAAAAATGCAAATCATTTGACGTAGGGACGCCACTGATGAAAATAAAAAAAAGTTAAGCGCATCAGAAAATGTCATTTTATGGTAAAACAACGTGTACCGAATTTCATTAAATTATCTTCAGTGGTATGAAAGATATGATAAAAAAAACGATTTTTTTTCTTAAAACTTTAACACCCTGTATCTTGAAAACCATCCATTTCCGGGCACATGTTTATATGAACTTTTTACCTTAAAATTACTCAAAGAATCATTTTCTGAAGTTTGTCAAAGTACTTATGATTCACCCTGTATAATAAAATTAATAATTTGTTTCCGGTCAAGAATCCGGATGCAAGAATTTCGAAATTTTATCACTATATTATTGAAGTAACTTACTTTTTATAATATTTCAACAAAAAAAAGATACGGAAAAGTATCTTTTATTTGCAATTTTAACACGTTAAGCGCCACAGTAAAATCTGAAAAGTAGCAGTCAAAAGTAAAAGAGATATATATTTTATAAAAATGATTTTAAAGTTCTAAGACATTAATGTATCGCTTCAAATCGATTCACCTACACCGCATGGCTCGTATATTCTTTTCCTTACCTATTCAATTAGCTATTAACGGAATTTTTACAATTTATTTTAGTATGACTGATGGCGCACAACAGGCTTTAAGAAGAACAATGGAAATATACAGCAACACTACCAGGTTTGCTTTGGCTTGTAATTACAGTGAAAAAGTTATAGAAGCCATTCAATCGCGTTGCGCCATTTTGAGGTACTCAAAATTAACAGATTCGCAAGTCATGGCACGAATTTTACAGATTTGTGAAAAAGAAAATGTAAGAAAATTAATTTTTTATTATTTTTTTTTATTTTTATTATTTTATTTATTAATATGGAGCTCGAAAATATTAAAATAAAACCCGGGAGGGTTTTTGGGGTCTCTGATTTTGAATATGACATTAAAAATGTCAAATAGAAAATGGCAGATCCAATATGGCGCACAAAAATATTAAAAATTGCGTGTTTATTAAACCTTGGGGATTTATAAGGGGTTTTTTTAGGTCACTAATCAATATGCCGCACAAAAATATTATAAATATTGTGTTTTGTATAAAAATTAAAACTGGGGGTTTTTGAGGTCACTAATTTTGAGTATGACATTAAAAATTGGAAATACAAAATGGCGGATCCAATATGGCGCCAGAAAATGTTGAAAACAGCTTGTTTTGCATAAAAATTAAACCTACCGGGTTTCTAAGGGGTTTTTGAGGTCGCTAATTTTGTATATAACATTAAAAATTAGAAATATAAAATGGCGAATCCAATATGGCGCCGGAAAATATTAAAATTTCCTTTTTTTGCATTAAAATGAAATATGAAGGTTTTGAGGATCTCTGATTACGAATGTGACATTAATAATATCAAATAAAAAATGGCGGAAGGGGTTTTGGGGATCACTGATTTTGAATATGACATTAGAAATGTCAAATAGAAAATGGCGGATTCAATATGGCGCCAGAAAATATTAAAAATTGCTTGTTTTACTTACAAATTAAACTTAAGGGGTTTTTGATGTTAGAAATTTTGAGTATGACATTAAAAATTGAAAATACAAAATGGCGGATCCAATATGGCGCACAAAAATATTAAAAATTGTGTTTTGCATAAAAATTAAAACTGGGGGGGTTTTGAGGTCGTTGATTTTGAATATGACATTAAAAATATGAAATAAAAAATGGCGAATCCAATATGGCGCACAAAATATTAAAAATTGTTTAGTTTTACATAAAAATTTAACCTAGAGGGTTTCTATAAGGGATTTTAGAGGCTATCGATCTTGAATATGACAAAATTGAAATGCAAAATGGCGGATCCAATATGGCGCACAAAATATTAAAAATTGCTTGTTTTACATAAAAATTTAACCTGGAGGGTTTCTATAAGGGATTTTAAAGGTTACCGATCTCGAATATGATATAAAAAATTTAAAATGCAAAATGGCGAATCCAATATGGCGCCGGAAAATATTAAAAATTTCCTTGTTTTTCATTAAAATTAAATTAAAATGAAACCCGAAGTGGTTTTTGGGGTTAGTGATTTTGAATATGACAATAAGATGAAATATAAAATGGCGGATTCACTATAGAGCCATAAAATATTAAAAATAGCTTATTATGCATACAAATTAAACCTAGCGGGTTCTTATGGGGTTTTTGAAGTCACTAATTTTGTATATGACAATAAAAATTAGAAATACAAAATGGCGAATCCAATATGGCGCCGGAAAATATTAAAAATTGTATGTTTTGCATAAAAATAAAACCTGGGGGATTTATAAGTGGTTTTTGAGGGCACTGACTTTGAGTATGACATTAAAAAATGGCGGATCCAATATGGCGTCAGAAAATATTAAAAATAGCTTATTTTGAATAAAAATTAAATCTAAGGGGTTTTTGAGGTCACTAATTTTGTATATGACAATAAAAATTAGAAATACAAAATGGCGAATCCAATATGGCGCCGAAAAATATTAAAAATTGTATGTTTTGCATAAAAATAAAACCCGGGGGATTTATAAGTGGTTTTTGAGGGCACTGACTTTGAGTATGACATTAAAAAATGGCGGATCCAATATGGCGTCAGAAAATATTAAAAATAGCTTATTTTGCATAAAAATTAAATCTAAGGGGTTTTTGAGGTCACTAATTTTGTATATGACAATAAAAATTAGAAATACAAAATGGCGAATCCAATATGACGCCGGAAAATATTAAAAATTGTATGTTTTGCATAAAAATAAAACCTGGGGGCTTTAAAAGCGGTTTTTGAGGGCACCGACTTTGGGTATGACTTAAAAAAATGGCGGATCCAATATGGCGTCAGAAAATATTAAAAATAGCTTATTTTGCATAAAAATTATATCTAAGGGGTTTTTGAGGTCACTAATTTTGTATATGACAATAAAAATTAGAAATACAAAATGGCGGATCCAATATGACGCCGGAAAATATTAAAAATTGTATGTTTTGCATAAAAATAAAACCTGGGGGATTTAAAAGCGATTTTTGAGGGCACCGACTTTGAGTATGACAATTAAAAATGGCGGATCCAATATGGCGTCAGAAAATATTAAAAATAGCTTGTTATTCATATAAATTAAACCTAGCGGGTTCTTAAGGGGTTTTTGAGGTCACTAAATTTGTATATAACAATAAAAATTAAAAATACAAAATGGCGAATCCAATATGGCGCCGGAAAATATTAAAAATTGTATGTTTTACATAAAAATAAAACCTGGGGGATTTAAAAGCGGTTTTTGAGGGCACCGACTTTCAGTATGATATTAAAAAATGGCGGATCCAATATGGCGTCAGAGAATATTAAAAATAGCTTATTTTGCATAAAAATTATATCTAAGGGGTTTTTGAGGTCACTAATTTTGTATATGATAATAAAAATTCTAAATACAAAATGGCAAATCCAATATGGCGCCGGAAAATATTAAAAATTGTATGTTTTGCATAAAAATAAAACCTGGGGGATTTAATAGCGGTTTTTGAGGGCACCGACTTTCAGTATGATATTAAAAAATGGCGGATCCAATATGGCGTCAGAAAATATTAAAAATAGATTGTTATGCATATAAATTAAACCTAGCGGGTTCTTAAGGGGTTTTTGAGGTCACTAATTTTGTATATGACAATAAAAATTAGAAATACAAAATGGTGGATCCAATATGGCGTCAGAAAATATTAAAAATAAAACATGGAGGATTTCTAAGGGATTTTCCAGAAAAACGTCAAAAATATTCTAATTTATGAGGAATGGAGTAGAATTTGTGAATAAAAAAATGCTTGTAAGGGCAATAATTTTAGTTGGGAGCTATCAAACCACTTTTCGACTTTTGGTTCATATTTTACACATATTTCAAGGTTTATTAATTTGTATTCTTACCTTTAAAAAACCGAAAGTCTCATACAAACTTTCACCTCCCGCTTCCCCGTTAATGTCTAATTATTTATAGTAAGTAGTTAGAATGTTAATATTCAATTTTTTATACAAACTTTCCCCCTTTGTCTCCCATTTCTCCCAATTTATTTCCTTCTCCCCTTTCCCCGTTAAAATATGATAATTCAAAAACCCTGAAACACGTCATTATTTATTCTCTGTCAAAAATATATTCCCACGGGAAACGTATATTTTTCCTATCCTATGAGCTATTCCAGTCTATAATCTATATTTGTGCCAAATTTCATCCAGATCCGTTCAGCCGTTTTTGCGTGATTGAGCAACAAACTTTCGAATTTGTATATTAGTAAGATTTTTATTTCTTTAACCTAAATACCTTAAAAAAATTAATTTCTCATGTACTTCTCTTGTCTAAACTAATTTTTAGATAGTTCTAATTTGTTTGTCCATCTTTTTCTCTATGTTCTTGCATTTTTTTGTATACTAGCATCAATAGAAAGATAAAAGTCAACACTACAAATTATTCTCAGTAGCTTTATGCCAGGACATTTATTAGATTCTCCAAACTTTTTTTTAGAATCTGATTTGAGTACGTTGTTGCTATTCTCTAGGCTGTAGTGTGAGGAGCCGATCTACCCTCACTGAGAGCTCCATCGTTGTTCAGAACGGCCCTGTTCATTTTGTCAGGGCTGTGAGAGTCTTTGTTGGAATCTTCTAAGTCATTTATTAGATTCTCCAAACTTTTTTCCAATAATTTTCATAAATTATTTAAAACGTATTATCATTCTGTACGTTTAATTTCTCTTACAAAATATTATTGACTGGCAAGATGGTACAACTTTTCTATATATTTAAAATAATAAAATAAAAACCATCTTTTCAATACGAAAATTATCTATAGGTGAAATACACCGATAGCGGCATCGAAGCGATAGTTTTCACCGCCCAAGGCGATATGCGGCAAGCTCTAAATAACCTCCAATCGACCCATAACGGTTTCGGGGAGGTCAATTCGGGAAACGTCTTCAAAGTTTGCGACGAGCCGCATCCGATGCTTATCAAAGATATGTTAAAAAGTTGTATGGAAGGCGACATCAGAAAAGCTTACAAGGTGATCGAACATTTGTGGAATTTAGGGTACGCCGCTGAGGATATTATTAAGAATATTTTTAAAGTGTGCAAGAATATGGATATGGAAGAAGGTTTGAAACTTGATTTTATAAAGGTAATGATTAATTTTAATGGTTTTTATATGTATTTAATTTTCTTAAATTTCCGGTAACATATTTTCAACGATTTTCTGTTACAATAATCGTCAGGATTTTCATGGGTAAAATGTATAAGAGTATCGTCTCATTAAAATAAATATGAATACCTAAAATTCAATTTAAAATGCCAAAAAAAATTAGATCGATAAATAGAAAGATCAAATCAACTAAAAAAGTGTTTGTGATAGGATAAACTGGTGTCTTTGGCAGTGGAGTGTCGTTAAAAAGGGATCCTAATTTAATTTGCCAAAACTTTTTATTATTACATTATTATTTTTTATTATTTTTTCATATTTTTTGTAGGAAATTGGGTGGACGCATCAGCGTATCGTTGACGGTTTGTGCACGTTAATTCAAATGTCAGGTTTATTAGCAAAATTATGCAAAGCCGCTACAGGAGAAGGAAAGTTTTAAATTTTTTCTATTTTTTATAAATTTATTTTCAAAGTGTATTTTAATTAAAAAAATAAGAAAATGGTGCGTTTTATTAAAGAAAAAATTGGCGTGCAACGGGTACAAAAGAATTAAAATACGAGGGTCAATAAATATCTAGATGTGGCTTTAAGTTGTCAGGAAGTTACTACTCAAGATATTTACTTATTACTAAAAAATATTAATTCCAATTTTGAAGTTCAAAATTGAATGAAAAAATAAATTTTCTGGAAGTGGAAAATAAATTTTTTAAAAATCAGAATTTTTTACATTTTGAAAAATTTCTCGAATACGGACCATTTTAGAGAAATTTTGTATAGAACAAAAAATTATAAAGAATAATATTATAAATAACTCTAAAAACCTTAAAAACGTCTAAAAATGTTAGAAAAACGTTGGAAAACGTCTGAAGATGTCAAAACAAACGTGACAAAGATTGAAAACTTTGAAAAACGTCTAAAACTCTTAAAAAAACGTTGACAAACGTCGAAAAACATAAATTTTTTGAAAATCGTTGAAAAACGTCTAAAAATCTTATAAAAACATTGGAAAACGTCGAAAAACGTCTGAAAATGTTATAAAAACATTGAAAAAACGCCTAAAACAGTTAAAAAAAACGGACTAGTAATAACGGAAATTGAAGCTTAGACTCTTTCAACGTTGAAAAACGATGAAAAACGTCTAAAAATGTTATAAAAACGTTAGAAAACGTCTAAAAATGTTATAAAAAACGTTGAAAAATGTTTAAAACCTAAAAAAAAGTTCGAAAAACGTCTAAAACTGTTTAAAAAAAACCCCGTTGAAAAATGTCGAAAAACCTTAAAAACGTCGAAAAACGTCTAAAAATGTTAGAAAAACGTTAGAAAACGTCTAAAAATATAAAAAAACGGGAAAAAGATTGAAAACGTTGAAAACGTCTAAAACTCTTAAAAACACGTTGACAAACGTCTAAAACTCTTAAAAAAAACACGTTGACAAACGTCTAAAAACATAAAAATTTTGAAAATCGTTGAAAAACGTCTAAAAATCTTATAAAAACGTTGGAAAACGTCTAAAAATGTTATAAAAACGATAGAAAACGTCTAAAAATGTAAAAAAAAACGGGAAAAAGATTGAAAACGTTGAAAACGTCTAAAACTCTTAAAAACACGTTGACAAACGTCTAAAACTCTTAAAAAAAACACGTTGACAAACGTCTAAAAACATAAAAATTTTGAAAATCGTTGAAAAACGTCTAAAAATCTTATAAAAACGTTGGAAAACGTCTTAAAATGTTATAAAAACGATAGAAAACGTCTAAAAATGTAAAAAAACGGGAAAAAGATTGAAAACGTTGAAAACGTCTAAAACACTTAAAAACACGTTGACAAACGTCTAAAACTCTTAAAAAAACACGTTGACAAACGTCTAAAAACATAAAAATTTTGAAAATCGTTGAAAAACGTCTAAAAATCTTATAAAAACGTTGGAAAACGTCTAAAAATGTTATAAAAACGTTATAAATCGTCTAAAAATGTTATAAAAAACGTTTTAAAATGTCTGAAACCGTTGAAAAATCTAAAAAAGTTATAAAACAGTTTGAAAAACGTTAAAAAACACTGAAAAACGTCTAAAACTGTTAAAAACCCGTTGAAACACGTCGAAAAAACCTTAAAAACGTCGAAAAACGTCTAAAAATGTTTAAAAAAACGTTGGAAAACGTCTAAAGATGTCAAAAAAAAAAACGTGAAGAAGATTGAAAACTTTGAAAAACGTCTAAAACTCTTAAAAAACGTTGACAAACGTCGAAAAATATAAAATTTTTGAAAATCGTTGAAAAACGTCTAAAAATCTTATAAAAACATTGAAAAACGTCTGAAAATGTTATAAAAACGTTAAAAAACATTGAAAAAACGCCTAAAACAGTTAAAAAACGGACTAGTAATAACGGAAATTGAAGCTTAGACTCTTTCAACGTTGAAAAACGATGAAAAACGTCTAAAAATGTTATAAAAACGTTAGAAAACGTCGAAAAACGTCTAAAAATGTTATAAAAAAAGTTCGAAAAACGTCTAAAACTGTTTAAAAAAAACCCGTTGAAAAATGTCGAAAAACCTTAAAAACGTCTAAAAATGTTAGAAAAACGATAGAAAACGTCTAAAGATGTAAAAAAACGTGAAAAAGATTAAAAACGTTGAAAAACGTCTAAAACTCTTAAAAATACGTTGACAAACGTCTAAAACTCTTAAAAAACACGTTGACAAACGTCGAAAAACATAAAATTTTTGAAAATCGTTGAAAAACTTCTAAAAATCTTATAAAAACGTTGGAAAACGTCTAAAAATGTTATAAAAAACGTTTAAAAATGTCTGAAACCGTTGAAAAACCTAAAAAAGTTATAAAACAGTTTGAAAAACGTTAAAAAACACTGAAAAACGTCTAAAACTGTTAAAAACCCGTTGAAACACGTCGAAAAACCTTAAAAACGTTGACAAACGTCGAAAAACAAAAATTTTGAAAATCGTTGAAAAACGTCTAAAAATCTTATAAAAACATTGGAAAACGTCGAAAATCGTCTGAAAATGTTATAAAAACGTTAAAAAACATTGAAAAACGCCTAAAACAGTTAAAAATAGACTAGTAGTAACGGAAATTGAAGTTTAGGCCCTTCTAGCAATCGTCTGATTTTTCTGTTCGACGTTCCCTCCCATTCTCCCGCTCCCTTTCACTCTGCCTCACTCTTACTTACTGAATCTGTACCTCTTACTTTTACACATTGAATTCCCTATTATAGATAATAATATTGTAAGTAACTTTTATTTGAAGAATTTTCTCATTTTAGAGATAATTTTGTAAAGTATACTACCACATGTTGTTAGTCAATCTCTTTATTTTTCGTTTTGCATTTACATTTATATTATCACAGAATAAACAATATACAATAACAATTAATATTATTTAATTATTTAAATGTACATTAGAAAAATATTTTTATTCCAATTTCAGTCTCTCTAGTTCAATGTTTTGAAAATAATTTTGAAATAAGTCAGCATTTTTATTATTATAAATTAGATACGAAATTGCAACGTGTTTATTATTAATTGCATATGAAATTAAACATTTTAATTCAATAAATAATTAATTTCATATACAGGATGTTAATTTAATTGGTGAATATAAAGAAAAATGTTCAAATCTGTATATCTATGGTTCGAACAAACATAAATTTATTTTTTATTTAGAAATAAAATACAAACTAGTTTAAATATTTTTATTTTACAATATATAAAGTTTTCTACACCATAGCCAATTATTTGTTTATGACGAAACAAATCCTCCATCAATTGGTAAACACATTCCAGTAATCATACTAGCTTTATCGCTGATTAAAAATGTTACCGCATCGACAACTTCTTGTATTTCCCCGAATCTTCCTAACGGAATCTTCTCCAACATCGGCTTCATTACGTCGGGATCAGACCAAACCAACTTACCCATATCTGTCCAAATGACAGTCGGATTAACAGCGTTGAATCTGATGTTTTTCGGACCGTATTCTAGAGCAGCAGCTCTGGTGAAGCTGTCCACTGCGCCCTTTGAGGCGCCGTATACGGTGTGATTGTTCAAACCTACTAAGGAAGCTTGGGATGAGATATTGACTATGCTGCCTGGTGCTTTTCGTTTGATGAGGTTTCTGACGACGATTTTCGAGACGTTGATAACGGTTTTGACGTTAATTGCAAACACCCTGTTGGAATATTTAGAAATATGAGATTATATCGACGAAATAGTGAATTTTTTATCGAAATTGGCAAAATGTTATCAACGTTAAGCCATCTTCAGTGTATGTTAGCAGGTAAACAAATTTTTGTGTGATATTTAAAATATAATGTATATAACAGCGGCAGTCAAGAGCAAAATACCGCCGACACCTCTCCGGGTAGAACGAATTGAGTCGCCTTGAGTGTCTAGTTCTCATGCATTGCATTCTATCGGTGATCATTTGGTAACTAAATAATAATTTGACTTGATAATTATTAAAATCTATTATGTAAATATAAAATAATTTACAGTATTACAATTTTATAGCCACAGTAGCAACTAATTTTGATAGATGTTGTATTTAAGAATACTTTTGTTTAATAGATGGAGCGGCATTCCATATTTAATAGTTATTTTTTCTAACAGATGGCGTAATAATTCTATTTATTAGATGATAAATTTCTGGAATTCTGACAGCCTGACACTGTGATGTCCGCCCACCCTGCGCAATATACAGTGTTGCCATCCAATTTTAACAGAAATTTCCACAGATGCCCAAATAAAACCGCAGAATTTTATAATTCCCACAATTTTTCCCATATCCGTTTTTAATTGATAAAAAAAATACATTTTGTTTTAAAAAGACGTATTTAAATTTAAAAAATAATAGAATAAACGTTAAACGACAGTAAAATTGCAATAACATGACTTTCGTATCTAATTAATAATAAAAATACCCCCCAGATGTTCCGACTCTGCTAGAAATTTAATCAATTCACCACAGGCCAAAATTTGATGGTTTTCTCTTTATCCATTTTTGAGTTTTCTTCAAAATTTACACATTTTCTCAAATATCTCGAATAAGGTTTATTTTAGGAAAATTTTGTATAAAACAAAAATTATGAAGAATAATATAAGAAATAACTTTTATTTAAAGAATTTTCTTCTCCAAACGTAAATAACTGATATATTACATAAAATATAAAAATTACCACCTATAAAGTACCCTCCCAGATGTTCCGACACTGCCAAAAATCTAATCAGTTCCACGCAAGTCAGAATAAAGCTTAAGTTTAAAATTTGATGTTTTTCCCTTTATCCGTTTTTGAGTTTTCTTTAAAATTCAAAATTTACACTTTTTCACAAATATCTCGAATACGGTCCATTTTAGGAAAATTTTGTATAGAACAAAAATTATAGAGAATAAAATTAGAAGTAACTTTTATTCAAAGAATTTTCTTCTCCAAACGTAAATAACTGATATATTACATAAAATATAAAAATTACCACCTATAAAGTACCGTCCCAGATGTTTCGACACTGCCAAAAATCTAATCAGTTCCACGCAAGTCAGAATAAAGCTTAAGTTTAAAATTTGATGATTTTCTCTTTATCCGTTTTTGAGTTTTCTATAAAATTCGAAATTTACACTTTTCCATAAATATCTCGAATACGGTATATTTTAGGAAAATTTTGTATAGAACAAAAAATATACAGAATAATATAAGAAATAACTTTTATTCAAAGAATTTTCTTCTCCAAACGTAAATAACTGATATATTACATAAAATATAAAAATTACCACCTATAAAGTACCCTCCCAGATGTTCCGACACTGCCAAAAATCTAATCAGTTCCACGCAAGTCAGAATAAAGCTTAAGTTTAAAATTTGATGTTTTTCCCTTTATCCGTTTTTGAGTTTTCTTTAAAATTCGAAATTTACACTTTTTTACAAATATCTCGAATACGGTCCATTTTAGGAAAATTTTGTATATTATAAAAATTATAGAAAATAATATTAGAAATAACTTTTATTTAAAGAATTTTCTTCTCCAAACGTAAATAACTGATATATTACATAAAATATAAAAATTACCACCTATAAAGTACCCTCCCAGATGTTCCGACACTGCCAAAAATCTAATCAGTTTAACGCAAGCCAGAATAAAGCTTAAGTTTAAAATTTGATGTTTTTCTCTTTATCCGTTTTTGAGTTTTCTATAAAATTCGAAATTTACACTTTTCCATAAATATCTCGAATACGGTATATTTTAGGAAAATTTTGTATAGAACAAAAAATATACAGAATAATATAAGAAATAACTTTTATTCAAAGAATTTTCTTCTCCAAACGTAAATAACTGATATATTACATAAAATATAAAAATTACCACCTATAAAGTACCCTCCCAGATGTTCCGACACTGCCAAAAATCTAATCAGTTCCACGCAAGTCAGAATAAAGCTTAAGTTTAAAATTTGATGTTTTTCCCTTTATCCGTTTTTGAGTTTTCTTTAAAATTCAAAATTTACACTTTTTCACAAATATCTCGAATACGGTCCATTTTAGGAAAATTTTGTATAGAACAAAAATTATAGAGAATAAAATTAGAAGTAACTTTTATTCAAAGAATTTTCTTCTCCAAACGTAAATAACTGATATATTACATAAAATATAAAAATTACCACCTATAAAGTACCCTCTCAGATGTTCCGACACTGCCAAAAATCTAATCAGTTCCACGCAAGTCAGAATAAAGCTTAAGTTTAAAATTTGATGTTTTTCCCTTTATCCGTTTTTGAGTTTTCTTTAAAATTCAAAATTTACACTTTTTCACAAATATCTCGAATACGGTCCATTTTAGGAAAATTTTGTATATAACAAAAATTATAAAAAATATTATTAGAAATAACTTTTATTTGAAGAATTTTTTTCTCCAAACGAAAATAACAGATATATTCCATAAAATATAAAAATTACCACCTATAAAGTATCCTCTCAGATGTTCCGACACTGCCAAAAATCCAATCAGTTCCACGCAAGCCAGAATAAAGCTTAAGTTTAAAATTTGGTGTTTTTCCCTTAATCCGTTTTTGAGTTTTCTTCAAAATTCGAAATTTACACATTTTCTCAAATATCTCGAATACGGTCCATTTTAGGAAAATTTTGTATAAAACAAAAATTATGAAAAATAATATAAGAAATAACTTTTATTTAAAGAATTTTCTTCTCCAAAGTAAATAACTGATATTTTCCATAAAATATAAAAATTACCCTCTATAAAGTACCTCCCAGATGATCCGACTCTGTCTAAAATCTTATCATTTCACCTCAAACCAGAATAAAGCTTAAATTTAAAATGTAATGTGTGTTTCTTTATCCGTTTTTGAGTTTTCTTTAAAATTCTAAATTTACACTTTTTCACAAATATCTCGAATACAGTCCATTTTAGGAAAATTTTGTATGGAATAAAAATTATAGAGAATAAAATTAGAAGTAACTTTTATTTGAACAATTTTTTTCTCCAAACGTAAATAACAGACATATTTCATAAAATATAAAAACGTACTCCTTCTTTGAAACGGTATCGCATGGACGTCATATCAACAAAAATTAAATTACTGCTAATACGGCACACATCAAATCCTATAACAAATCACGCAAATTAATTAAAAATTCACATAGTCTGTCGCAGGATTTTCAACTACAAAATTGCCTATAAGCGAATCTAAATGTGTGAAATAACTACGCTACTGAGCTGGCAAATATAGATAAACACTGAAGATGGCTTAAAAAGCCGAAAATAATTTGTAATTTTAATTAAAAAAAAAAAAAATAGACATTGGAAAAATGTGTTTATAATGTATTTCTATTATTTTACACTTATTTAGTTTCTTACTATTTAAAACCTCTAATTTAAAACGATTATTTTCGGTAATTTAACCAGTTTTCGAATTATTTTGAAATAAAAAACAATTTTTTGGACTATTATTTGTAATATGTGTTCTTTATCTTGCTTTTTTGTCTATTTTATGATAAATTTCTATTATTTTACACCTATTTAGCGTTATACTACTTAAATAATCTAAATCAAATTGAATATTTTCCGAAATTTAACCAGTTTTCGAATTATTTTCAAACTTTCGTCACGTTTTACTTCAACCGAAAACATCAGTGATAGAATATCTAATAACGTCAACTTTCGTATCTAGGGACAAACACTTCGTTGTTTACTATCCACATTCCACTCTAATTAGGTCTTTTCCTTTGCATCGAAAGTGTAGCACTGAGCTATGTCACTTCTGAAAATATCGTTCCATCCATACAATTTTTATATATGGAACGATATTTTCAGAATTGGTGTAGCCCAGTGCTACACTTTCAATGCAAAGGAAAAGACCTATTATGTAATGTACTAACGTTACCTGTCAAAGTCTTCTTCTTTAACATCGATCAAAGGTCCTGATAATCCCAAACCAGCATTGTTTACCAACAAATCCACATTCCCTACATTTTCTAACGTAGAATTTGTAGCATCCCAATCTGTCAAATCCAGTGGTATAATCCTAATAGAAGGTACTTCTTTTTGAAGTGAAATTAGCAGTTCTTTGTTTCTTGCAACAGCGATGACATTCGCTTTACATTTGACTAATTGTTTCACAATTTCTCTGCCTATTCCTTGACTAGCGCCTGTTACTAATGCCGTTTTGCCTTGAAAATTGATTTCCATTTTTTTTTTTGGAGAATTTTATCGAATGTTTAGTTGAAATAGAATAACAACTAGGTACCTATATATCTGTCCTTATCACTGAGTTCAAGATTATGAAATATCAAGGTCAAATCGTCAACTGTTGATAATATTGTCTGCGGAATTTATACAGAGTATATGTTTTACTATCTTACTAATCTAAAGGTATTATATTGTTAGCAGTTAAACGAATTAACTTGAAAATTGTTTTTTAACGATTTATCACCCTGTATACTATAAAATCCTGTATAGCCACTTCACAAAATACGTGTTAACAATGTTTTATTAAATATCTCATAGATAATGTTTGAAATGTAATTAATTAAGGAACAAAATGAAGATTTTTTTAACGGGTATAAATGCCTTAATTGCTTGCGTTCGACCGATCAAAATTGAAGTGTTCCCTTTTCCTCTAGGATATCTAAAACCCGAAGAATAAAGCACTCTTCTAGTAGTAAAAAATACATAATTTGAATATATTGCTGTATTTTTTTCATAGGGAAATACACCTAAGGTTAGGTTAGATAGATGTAAATATCTATCTAACCTAACCTTAGGTGTATTTCCCTATGAAAAAAATACCTAGTTTGAATTGCAGTCCACCGTCCCACCAGATTTTACGTCTAGTCGGTGTTTAATCTATATATACCGGGTGTTTAAATTAAAGTTTTACAATTAAATACCGGCGAAAATATGTTTTTTATAAAAAAAAATCTGATGTGTCCAACACATGACTTTCTTATCTAATTATTATAGGCTTTTCCGGTTATTTTGTACAACCTATTGTAACACCTCTATAAATGTTTAGAGGATAAACTTACACATTTTCTCTAATATCTCGAATATGGCCCATTTTAGAGAAATTATGTATAGGATAAAAATTATAGAAAATTATATTACAAACAACTTTTATTTGAACAATATTTTTTTTTACATTTTGTCAAATTTCTCGAATACGGACCATTTTCGGAAAATTTTGTATAGAACAAAAATTATAGATAATAATATTGTAAGTAACTTTTATTTGAAGAATTTTTTTCTCCAAACATAAATAACAGATATATTCCATAAAATATAAGAACAATCCCCTATAAAATACTCCCCCAGATGATCCGATTATGCTAAAAATATAATCAGTTCACCGCCGGTCAGAATAAAGCTTAAGTTTAAAATTTGGTGTTTTTCTCTTTATCCGTTTTTGAGTTTTCTTCAAAATTCGAAATTTACACTTTTTTACAAATATCTCGAATACGGTCCATTTTAGGAAAATTTTGTATATTATAAAAATTATAGAAAATAATATTAGAAATAACTTTTATTTAAAGAATTTTCTTCTCCAAACGTAAATAACTGATATATTCCATAAAATATAAAAATGACCACTTATAAAGTACCCTCCCAGATGTACCGACACTGCCAAAAATCTAATCAGTTCCACGCAAGTCAGAATAAAGCTTAAGTTTAAAATTTGATGTTTTTCCCTTTATCCGTTTTTGAGTTTTCTTTAAAATTCAAAATTTACACTTTTTCACAAATATCTCGAATACGGTCCATTTTAGGAAAATTTTGTATAGAACAAAAATTATAGAGAATAATATAAAAAATAACTTTTATTCAAAGAATTTTCTTCTCCAAACGTAAATAACTGATATTCCATAAAATATAAAAATTACCACCTATAAAGTACCCTCCCAGATGTTCAGACACTGCCAAAAATCTAATCAGTTCCACGCAAGCCAGAATAAAGCTTAAGTTTAAAATTTGGTGTTTTCCCTTTATCCGTTTTTGAGTTTTCCATGAGAGTTTACAGAATAATATCTCTGTCACCAGGAAAATTATTCCTGAGAAAGGATGGGTTATCCTATCAAAAGATAGTAATAAAAATAACGGATACCAAGACTGAGAGTCCACCACGACTTTCACCTTTTTGTTTACTGTAGTAGTACTCATAAAATTATATTAAAAGGCGTAATAAAAGAGGCCTAATTAATGGCATTGAAAAACTAAATAAATGGCTTTTTGAAAATCTAGATTCGGACACAGTTACATGACATATAAAGAGATAACTGTCAATAAACTTTCTTCTTATGCCCGACGTAGTAGTTTGATTAAACCTAACCTTGCTCCCATCATCACAAAACTAAAACATGGCGCAGTCAGTAGGATACGTTGATGATTAATTAATATTGAAGAAAAAAAAAATAAAACTAAAACACGTTTGACTGTTTCACACTGTATGTAGATGGATATTTTTATTATAAAAAAAATACAAAGCAGCTTTAATAGTTTTTATTTCACTTTAAAAATTGTGTTTTCTACGCTATATCAGAAGAAAATGTTGACTCTCATATAGGGATTCTTAAGACGCAACATACCCTCCATCAATAGGTAAACACGTTCCAGTTATCATGCTAGCTTTGTCACTAAGCAAAAACGTGACCGCATCCACAACTTCGTGTACTTCCCCGAATCTTCTCAATGGAATCTTCTCCAACATTGGTTTCGCTACGGCTGGATCGGACCACCCCAATTTACCCATATCTGTTAAAATGACAGTTGGGTTAACAGCGTTGAATCTGATGTTTTTGGGACCGTATTCTAAAGCTGCTGCTCTGGTGAAACCATCTACCGCACCTTTCGAGGCGCAATATACAGTGTGATTGTTCAAACCTACCATGGAAGCTTGGGACGACACGTTGACTATACTGCCTGGTACTTTTCTTTCGATGAGATTTCTGACTACGACTTTTGAGACGTTGATCATCGATTTGATGTTAATTGCCATCACCCTGTTAAAATATTCAGAAATATTACATTTATCTAACATATCGATTCTATAAAAATGCTTGAAAGGACGAGACGTTGATTACGTGAAGTTAAATCTTCACCATAGCACCCAAAAACATTTTTGCTCATAATTCGAAACATATTTGTATAGAAATAATATAAAAGATTAATTTAATAGAACATTTAAGCAGAAATTGAAACGTATTGTGCACAAAAACGCGTCTTTTCGCATGACATCGCGTTTTACAAAGTTAAAAACATTTTTCGGTACTTTCAGTTAACGATTTTGTAAAAAAAATACGAAATTATCCAGAACTTTAACTTTTTTATGTAGAAATACCTCTAAAAATGTATGACTGCTAACCTGAAACATCGCGTATTGGATCAATATAAAACTTAAGCCGGTCCTGTCTAAGCCAGCATCTTTATGCACATGCGTTTTGACAAACTCAAATAAAATGGCTGCTCGCTTGAAATTACAGGCCACTGACAGGTTATAAAATGGCAACACTGTGAGCCTGATAGTTTGATAGAGTCAATGATATAGATGGTTATATAGATTGATCATTTTAAAGTAGTTATTTATGTTTTTTTATCATATTCAAAAGCTGGAAAATGGTTTTAAAACATATTTTTGCTAAACCAATTCAAATTATTTAATAATAATAATGTTTATTTGAAAATATAAGAGATACATATTAAATAATACAAGACACAAATAAACAAGAAACAAAAACCATGAAGCAGGTCAAACCTACTAGTGAGTGTTCATCATAAATAAATATGGTAAAATAAGTAGTATAAAAATATACATAGGGTGAGATTACAGAACGTTTGCGAATATGGCGACAACTTTGTAAGTCCGCCATATTTACAGATCTGCAAAGTTGCCGCCATATTTGCAGATCTACAAAGTTGCAGACGTTCTGTAATCTCACCCATATTTTTTACTTTTTCATTGTTCAATAATAGGTTCTTTCGTTCGTCCTACTGGTGTAGTTGGGTGTAGTAATGAACTACACCAACCCACACCCATACCTTTCGTTTGGTCCGGTGTAAAACCCACTATACCTTCCTGTCGGCGATGTGGTGTACACTAGTGGATATTTTCTCCACCAGCTATTTAGCAGGAGTGAATTACACTCGACGATGTGTATAAGGAATAAGGAGGAAGTAAATTAGGGTAAATAAGGTGGTGAACTGGTGTAATTTACACTGGTGGACACTACACCAATAGCAAACGAAAGAACCTAATATCATTCTTTGAGCAATCTATGTAACTAAATATATCATTGACCCTATCAATGACAAGAGGCTCACATGATTGCCATATATAACCCGGCCATTTTGAACCCTGTGACACAGTTTACAGCTAAAGAATCAGATCGCTCCACATACTTTGATTACTATACGAGGCAAGAGAGAGGTCCGACACGCCCAACATAGGGCGCGGCCATTTTGAACCCTGTGACACAGTTTACAGCTAAAGAATCAGATCGCTCACTCTACGTCGGCACTTTTGATCTCAATGTTTCAGTTTATACACTGTGCAACTCGGATAATACAATATATGACAACCGCCTATAATAAAACAGCAGTCTTCTGCATATCCTGAATTTGTATCTCTGGAGTTGATGTTATTTTGGAACTTTCAACTGGTCCGAGTGAGCTAACTGATTCTTAAGCAATAAACTTTGACTTCAAAAATATTATTCACTGACACTAACAGCAGGAAGCAAAATATCAGGTGCGTTTTTCATCCGCTTCTGCTTCCGGAATTGTCGGTTTAGTCGTTTTAACCTGTCAAATTAAAACAAGAAAAACGCACCTATTAAAAATATTGCGCCAAGATGTAGGCAACACGTAATAAGGGTTCAAAATGGCGGAGTTTTCTATCTCCTTTTAAAAAGGCACTCAGAAAGCTGCGCAGTGCGACCATTCTCCGTATAGTAAAAGAAAATCAAAGTATGTGATCTTTATATTAAAAAGTGGCCACCAAAATGTATGCAATTAAGATGGCGCTCGTGTAGCCAGCAATGAACAGGGGGTCGATTCTCGACTTGTAGGAACCGTTTCCTATAGGAATTTGTGACACTTTCCTACATGTAGACAAATGTCATAAATTTCCGATGTGTAGAAAAATGTCCAAAATTCCTATAGGAAAAAATTCCTACGAGTCGAGAATCGACCCCCTGGAGTGGGGTAGAATGCTTGTCAATAGGCTTGAGATGCGACTCTATGGGCAAAGACAGGTAATTTTTCATCTCACTCGGGAGTCTTCATTACAACCATTTTCTATTTCATAACAATGTGAAACAGAAAATGGTTATTATAAATACTCCCGAGTGAGATGAGAAATAAAAATGGTAGCGCCCACAGAGTCGCATCTTTTTCTATTGATACAATATGCACATTGGCTTTCTACCCCCACTCCAGTTCATTGGTAGCCAGACGTGTGTTTTTTTATCCAACTGTTGCAGCAACGTTGGCATCGGTGCGGTATGTCAACTGTTATTTATTTCAACGGTCAACCAGGGGACCTATTTTCAAAGTATGTGAGCACTCATTTCTCTCAAGATTCTCATCAGAAATGTCATACGTCAATGTGGAAACGCTGTATTTAAAGACATCGAGGATTAAAATTCTTAGGAAGATTTTAATTCTCTCTAAATAAACCGAGAGAAACAGTCAGTGAGTTCACACTGGCCCTAAGAGCCCTAAAAATACGGTTTTACGTTGACGTATGACATTTCTCTTGAGAGAAATGAATTCTCTCGAGTTTGAAAATAGCACCCCAGAATCTAACATAAAACGTTCAAGGCCGCATCGGTGAAATAACGGTTGCAACCACAAAGCACATAGAGGTTCCACGTGAATGACCAAGGTCAAAACCGACAACTGACATTTTGTGAAAACTTCGAGAAAAACTTCATTGATTCACCATGCATCTGCATCATAAAAAGACAAACGGGTATAACAACTAATTGATAATCAATTTATCACTGGACTAGATTCCGAAATCATTTTTCACATAAGAGAGTAATACACAAAGCAGTGGAGTAATACCACCATCTGTATTTGGAAGGAAAATACCTATTTATCATTGAATGAATAGTTAAAAGGATTCACCTTTTAATACAATACCTATATTACATTTGTCCTCGGTTTAAAAGACATTTATAAAATATATTATTATTTTAGTGTTAATAAAATGTAATATCCTAGTCTCTACTTCACATTTAAATTATTGATAGGTATTTTAAAGATTTGAGATTGTATACCTATTTGCTGCAAGTAAGTATTCGTTAAATATGTATTATTATTTGTATTTATTTTTATCTAATAATATTTATTTAAGTTATTAATAAACATATTTTAAGAATGTTCTATTTTATTATTTATTGATATATCTTATATTTATTTAATAATAATATGCAGAACCAACTCTCCACATCAGACCCCTGCTTATAACAAATTAATTCCTCAAATTTGGTATAATCGACCTAAATTATTTTGTAAAATAAAAGTTTCGAACTTACTAGTTCCATTCTTTATTTTATAAAATAATTTATGTGGAAATCATTTAAAATTTAATTTAAAACTACTACCTACTCCTAAAAATTACAATTTGAATTTACCGCCATCTGTCAATTGTCATTTTAGTTCCAGCTCCAAACACAAGGTGGCGCTAATTTGGTTTAAAAGTTTAACATTGGCGTGGGGTCTCTAGAAGATACGTGCTTTGTGGTTGCAACAAACCGGTGGAAAAAAAGACACACGTCAGTGCGTCGATTCTCGAGCTTGGACGATGTGAGCGTTCCTATAGGAGAGGTGAACGATCACATCCTACAGCGTTTCTCTCAACATGGTTTGACCGTATTCTCGAAACTCGGTGAACGTGATCAAACGGGGGAATAAAGTGCACGGTGTTGCCAACTCTAATATCTTCTTTTTCTTGATTTTTTAGACATTTGAACTATATTTTGTTAGCTGGATATAATTTTATGATAATAAAAGAAGAAAATTTTAAAATTGTTCACTTCACGCCACCTATCCGTATTGAATTTGACATATTTAGAGAATATTATGAATTAGAAATGAGGTTGTTTCGTAGGAGTTTTCTATAATATGATAAAAAAAATATATATATATTTATTTTTTTTTTTTTATTAAAAGCATAGAAGAGGGAAAACAAAAACGTACGCTCATTAAAGAGTTACACTTTTTTTAAGATACTTAATTAAAAAAACAAAATTTGCAAACCGGAAATTTATAGTATAGTATAGGTAGTCAATTTTGTTTTAAATTTTGTTCCAAAGAAAAATAAGTTTGTATTAATATCAAATACATAATTTTATTAATAAAAATTCAGTAAAGAAAATTCAATACATATGTTTATAATTATATAGATTAGACTAATTATATAAACTGGAGTGACCACCTCATAGAAATTTGAAATATTTTCAACTGACTTATTATATAAATGGTTTATTTCGGAAAAAAATTTATAACTTTTGTTTGCTACCTACGGAATCTGCAACTCTTGATTATCCTCCCTCCATGCTACCTACTTTAATTAATTGTAGCTTAAGTAGATTATTGTCAATACTTAGTTTTTATTTCAACTTTTCAAATATCACTTTTCTCAGTTTAATGGGGATTAAATTAACATTTTTAACAATCATTCTTTGTGTTTTCATAATTTTGTAATGGAGAATTTTTCTAGCGAGTTGACATTTTTAACAATCATTCTTTGTGTTTTTCTAATTTTGTAATTGTTTTTGCAAAACAAAACTATACAATTTGCTTTTAGTAAAGATATTTGTTGTAGAAGATAATTTCTACTTAACATAACACTAATATCAATTTTGGGATTTTTCATAATTTCTATTCCCATTTTAGGCAATAAATATAGCTTAAATGGTACCTACCTACTAAATAATACGACCCTTATTTATTAGAATGTTGGGATTTTCCCTAATTTACAATTCCCAGAATAAGGATAATAGATAGGTATGTAGGTACATAGGTACCCATGCACTTGTATTAGAATTACAATTAGGCATTCCAACGACCTGTCCAAATGGCTACCAGTGGGTACTGACAGTTTAGATATGGCAACCCTGTTGTCATGTTGTCATTAACAGGGTCAATGATACATATATGTTATATACATTGCTCAAAGCTGGTCGTTTGCGAGCAGCCATATTGCCTGGCAAATATTTATTAATTTGAATCAGTTTAGCAAAAATGTGTTTTAAAACCAATTTTCAGACTTTAGATATTTAAAAAATAATAATTGCTTATATGTTTACTTCAAGACATAAGCTTATGTTTATTTTAAAAAATAGGGATGATCAATCTATGTAACTATCTATTTCACTCACCTTGTCAAATCACCAGGCCTACAGAGTTGCCATAACTTTGCCACATCATAACCTGTCAAAACCCACTGGTAGTCATTCAGTTTGGAATGCCTAATTGATTTTTATGATTAGTTACCAAATAATATTTTACTTATGCTAATAAATTATTTACTCTATTGTTATCAATAATGGTTTTATTAAAAATATAAAAATACGAAATGTACTAATATTAAAAAAGTTAAAAAAATTACTTAATTATGGGCCAAAAATAATAAATCAGCTACCCCGCATGCGTTTACTAACAATTCTTGAGAGAACACGGCGTTCTCCTACGAAATACCAGGGGACCTATTTTCAAACCGTGTGAGTACTCATTTCTCTCAAGATTCTCATCAGAAATGTCATACGTCAATGTGGAAACGCTGTTTTTAAAGGCCTCGAGGATTAAAATACTTAGGAGGATATTAATTATCTCTAAATAAACCGTGAGAAACAATCAGTGAGTTTACACTGGCCCTTAGGACCCTAAAAATACTGTTTTACGTTGACGTATGACATTTCTCTCGAGAGAAATGAATTCTCTCGACTTTGAAAATAGCACCTCTGTAGAACGATGTTCCTACGACTTTCGTAGGAAGTGAACGTTCCTATGACTTCAAGAATACAGGCTTAGCGAATTTCAGGAGAAACACGCCCTCTATTCCTATAGGAACGGCGTTCCTACGACTCAAGAATACGGTCCCAGGATACCTATTCTCTAACTCATGGGAGCACTCCCACACTCCCATGCTCCCATACTCCCATGCCAACGTTGCCAAGTCGACAGAATAACTTTGATCTACTATTTAAGGACCGATCCACCGTTGTGTTAAACGAAGTTGAAAATGACATTTTTACATTAACAATGTCATTTTAATCTCCGTTTAACTCACCGGTGGAATCGGCCCTTAGTAGTTCAAATTTGCTTTGTGATAAATGCGGACCTAATCTGGCAAGCCCGCAATTCTCCCTCCCATAGTATAAAATCTGACCTTACTACGCATGTACCTGGGCTAAAAGTGAGTAAGCACGATATACCGATGTGAGTACTCATTTCTCTCAAGATTCTCATCAGAAATGTCATACGTCAATGTGGAAACGCTGTTTTTAAAGGCCTCGAGGATTAAAATTCTTAGGAGGATATTAATTATCTCTAAATAAACCGTGAGAAACAATCAGTGAGTTTACACTGGCCCTTAGGACCCTAAAAATACTGTTTTACGTTGACGTATGACATTTCTCTCGAGAGAAATGAATTCTCTCGACTTTGAAAATAGCACCCCTGGGGGTCAATTCTCGACTTGTAGGAACCTTTTCCTATAGGAATTTGTGACACTTTCCTATATGTAGGACAATGTCATAAATTTTCGATGTATATAAAACTGTCAAAAATTCCTATAGGAAAATATTCCTACGAGTCGAGAATCGACCCCCTGGGGACCTATTTTCAAACCGTGTGAGTACTCATTTCTCTCAAGATTCTCATCAGAAATGTCATACGTCAATGTGGAAACGCTGTTTTTAAAGGCCTCGAGGATTAAAATTCTTAGGAGGATATTAATTATCTCTAAATAAACTGTGAGAAACAATCAGTGAGTTCACACTGGCCCTTAGGACCCTAAAAATACTGTTTTACGTTGACGTATGACATTTCTCTCGAGAGAAATGAATTCTCTCGACTTTGAAAATAGCACCCCTGGATAGCTATTCACTAAGTCATGGGAGCGCTCCCATGGGAGTGCTCCCATATATTTTGCTCTCTTACTCTTAGGTGGGTATATCGTGCTTACTCACTTTTAGCCCAGGTACATGCGTAGTAAGGTCAGATTTTATACTATGGGAGGGAGAATTGCGAGCTTGCCAGATTAGGTCCGTATTTATCACAAAGCAAATTTGAATTACTAAGGGCTGATTCCACCGTTGAGTTAAACGGAGATTAAAATGACATTGTTAATGTAAAAATGTCATTTTAAACTTCGTTTAACACAACGGTGGATCGGTCCTTAAATAGTAGATCAAAGTTATTCTGTCGACTTGGCAACGTTGGCATGGGAGTATGGGAGCATGGGAGTGTGGGAGTGCTCCCATGAGTTAGAGAATAGAGCCTTTTTCGATTTAGCTCGCGCGAGCGGTTCCGGTTGACAAATAAATGACAGCGGTCCTACTAAAATTTGACAGCGGTTGTAATTTGTGACGTAATCTATGACGTTTCTCGAAATGTAAATAGAAAATAGTTGGTTGCACGGTTGGTTGCGAATTTGTATTGACAGTTTGTTGTTATTTTTTGTGTTAGCTATTTTAAATTAATATAACACTGTTAGAAAAACATGAAGAAGGACAAAATAAAAACAAAGGCACTTTTTAAAGCACAGTTAAAAATACATACTTCAGTTTTCAAAAGAAAGAGTGTTACTTTTGTCCTCAAACAAATACTTGTTCAATGTTTTGTAAAGGAAAGACCTTTGGAAAGCCTCCAATAATATCAGAAGCTGTTGAAGATGTGCAAATTCACATGGTTTAAATTCCCAAGGTGCAAATTCCCAATACATCAGTGAGTAATATAAGTTATAAAAGTAAATTTAAAAAACCGATTCTAAAAATGAAGAACGCTGTTTTTTTATGGATCTCATCATCAGATCTTGACCACATTTAAAAAGGACCAAACTAGAGGTACCCCCCTTTCTAACAGAGAAGAAATTGTAGAAATCGGACAACGTGGTAAATACTACTGAACATACATAAAAAAATATTCTAATGAATTGAGTACCACTCTACTCCTTTTTTGAAGTCTGTTAAAAAATAGCAGGTAGGAACAGCATTTCGGAGACTGACTCTCGTACAAGTTAAAAAATCTAATCATCATTGTTTTAGGTATGTTGGCAGGAACTGGCCATAAGTAATGATTTTGTTAAAAGTATGGAATGTGGTGGATTGTTGAATTCAAAATCGTTTACATGATGTTTATGTACTGGAGGAGTTATATTAAATTAAATACAAATAATAAGTGAGGAGAAACTGTTCAAAAGTATGAAAAGAAGGGTGGTGAACATTTTGAATAGATACCGATATCCATCACCGATTATCATTCAACAGCCTTGGTCCCATTTTAACATAGACTGGGTGAAAATATCCTTTTAAATAAATTAGTTGATATACTTTTATAATTTAGTATAAATAATAAAAGAAACTTAAAACTTTATTTGTTTATTTCCATTGTTCAGGTTCCTAGTAAAATTCTGTAATTGTTAGAATAAGTTTAATTTGTAAGTTTTATCAATACTGAATTTCACCACCAAAATATCTTTTAGGATTTCCACACCTAGCTGCAATTTTTCTGTAGTCTAATTTCTTATACTAAGGGCAATGTATTCTTTAAGTTTTTTTTTTTTCTATATTAATATTAAGCCACTGATTTCCTGTGCCACCTCCGTTAAACATAGTTATTTTTTCTTATGTATTTAATGTATCAAAGGGGGGTACTTGTCATGAATGGGGGCCTCTCTGTCCCTCTCAATGGGGGACCTATGGTCACTTTAAACATTACAGAACAGATGGTCACAATTTTTAATTATAATGAATATCTAATTATTCAGCATTGTTGCTAAAAATCCAAAAGGTTTAATTATTTGTAAAGAGCTTTCTTTAAAAAAATCACTTATTATTTTGATTTGACCACAGCACAGATCATTAAATTTTGACACCTGAAATTCGAAATCGAATCGAGGATAAATAAATAAAGGATAGAATTATAATGTGCGATAAAGATGAACATATACCAGCTCTTCGAACCACCTGCGAAGGCCGGCTTCGTTTGGTTCATGTTCCGAGCGGTTGCGGTTGGTATATGACGTCATAGTTTCTAAATCGAAATCGAGTGGTTCCGATTTTGTCAGCGACCGCGAGGGACCACTCTAAATCGAAAACACCTATGGTATCCTGGAGACAAAATCCAATGCTATATAGTCATATAGATTGCTCATTCATAAGAATTATTTATTGTTTATATTATTATTTTTCAATAAAATTTGACTATTGTCGTGTATTGTCAAAATTTATCTACGATCACAGAACACTTACTCTTCTACGATCAGTCACTTTTTACGGTGTAGTTTTTAATTTTTTATGGTTGAGCAATATTTATTACTATTGCTGCGTTTGAGAATCTACATCGGATGCATTTTTTACATCTCGAGCGTTTTTTTATCCACATCGGACACATCTACTACATCTACATCTGCGTTTTTTTATCCCAGATGTACCTGTTCAGATTACATTTTTTACATCTCGATTTGAAATGAGATGTGAATGAGATGTTTGTTCCATGCTAGAAAGTAAGTGTTCTGTGAAGCCTTGTTTGTCAATTTTTCCTTTGTTTATGCTAGCATGAATATAAAAGTGATTAATTTGCTTAATTTTTGTTTATATTTCAAATTTAGGTTGATTTGTAGTCTCAAAAGTCAAATTTAATAAGTATAAACTTCTAACTTGTCATTGACATTTGTCACGTGACCAAATAAAGTCTAGAGCGTTTGTTTATTACATCTATGGTGAGTTCGGTCTACGCACTCTTTTCACTATATTCACTCCTAAAGTACCTAAGGCGTTCGGGTACGGAAGGAGTTAAAATAAAAGTTCCTCTTTGACCGTTCGGAGATGGTGGAGTGGAGTGTGGATCGGGCATGCGCATAAGGTGATTTAAATTGATAATAAGTTAATTGTGAGCGATTCTTTAGTAAATAAATTTTTTTTTGGTTCCCGTGAATATCATTAATATGGAAGAAACTTATACGGTCGTTACAGACAAGTACGATTAAATTTTAAGTACTGGTATGTCACATTGACAATTGACATTTCACTCCGAGAGTTAAAGGAGTAAAATCATATTCGCACTCCGTTTACGCCTAATTACTACACTCCACTCTGGAGTGCGCAGCCCGAACTCACCTCAACATTCAGATCTAATTCTCTATCACGTGATAAAAAATTCACAACATCTCTGCTGGGGACCTATTTTCAAAGTATGGGAGCACTCATTTCTCTCAAGATTCTCATCAGAAATGTCATACGTCAATGTGGAAACGCTGTTTTTAAAGGCCTCGAGGATTAAAATTCTTAGGAGGATAATAATTATCTCTAAATAAACCGTGAGAAACAATCAGTGAGTTCACACTAGCCCTTAGGACCCTAAAAATACTGTTTAACGTTGACGTATGACATCGAGAGAATTCATTTCTCTCGAGAGAAATGTCATACGTCAACGTAAAACAGTATTTTTAGGGTCCTAAGGGCTAGTGTGAACTCACTGATTGTTTCTCACGGTTTATTTAGAGATAATTAATATCCTCCTAAGAATTTTAATCCTCGAGGCCTTTAAAAACAGCGTTTCCACATTGACGTATGACATTTCTGATGAGAATCTTGAGAGAAATGAGTACTCACACGGTTTGAAAATAGGTCCCCGGGGTGCTATTTTCAAAGTCGAGAGAAATGTCATACGTCAACGTAAAACAGTATTTTTAGGGTCCTAAGGGCCAGTGTAAACTCACTGATTGTTTCTCACGGTTTATTTAGAGATAATTAATATCCTCCTAAGAATTTTAATTATCTCTAAATAAACCGAGAGAAACAGTCAGTGAGTTCACACTGGCCCTAAGAGCCCTAAAAATACGGTTTTACGTTGACGTATGACATTTCTCTTAAGAGAAATGAATTCTCTCGAGTTTGAAAATAGCCCCCCTGGGCACAGAAGCGCCATCTTAATTGTATACATTTTGAGAGACACTTTTTGTATACAAAGATTGTTCTCCTTTCCTCTACCCTCCATAGATAGGCAGGTCGTTCTAATGCTAATGCGTTCAACGCGTTATCAATGACAAGTGACGGCGACTTTTTATCACAAAAAATAATAATAATAAATAATAATAATAATAATAATAAATGCTTTTATTGACATTATGCATACATATATACTTATTTATGTCAATTGGCAGGGTTCAGTGTTCCTTAAAGGTAGATAAGTGATATTTAACAAATATTTTAAAGTTATGGACTTTCCACCATTTTTTATAGTATTTAAAAGTTAAAACGCAAAATACATTATTTTATATTTGCCCTTATTATTTTAGGAATCTTGTGTTGACATTAAGAGAAATTTAAAGTGACGTCTTGTATTACTTCGAATAGGCGAGTTCGGTCAGTCAGGGGCTGGAGCGGGACAAATTTTAGGGTGCTTTTAAATGACATTTAAGCGTGTTAAACTGTCACTAATCGGACTAAACCTAACGGTAAAAAGGTCGTTTGGAGTTAAAAGTGTTAAAGGAGTTAAAGGAACTTGGCAGACCGAACGCAATGAATGATAAATCGTTTTCTAACCTAAGAAAAAAGTTGAACTTGGCCTTAAGCCTTGTTTAGAGTAGAAATGGCGCTACTACTCTGAACAAGGCTTTATGGTTTCACTGTAAACGTATGGAATTGACTTTGTATACTATTTCTATGGTATAAAGCGTATTTTTACGTATCAGAATGCTACTTTCTTAAGAATGGACGTAAATATATTGTGTTTGGGAGTGAAACAGACTTAAATATTTGCTACATGATTTTTTTCGTACCTGTCAACATCTTCTTCTTTAACCTCAGTCAAAGGTCCTAAAATAGCTAAACCAGCATTGTTTACCAACAAGTCTACGTCTCCTACATTTTCTAACATACATTTTGTGGCATCCCAATCGGTCAAATCCAACGGTATAATTTTAATAGACGGCACTTCTTTCTGAAGTGAGGTTAGTAACTCCTTATTTCTAGCGACGGCAATGACATTTGCCTTACATTTTACCAGCTGCTTTACAATTTCTCTGCCGATTCCTTGACTAGCGCCTGTTACGAGTGCCGTTTTGCCTTGGAAGTTGATTTCCATTATTTTCGGGATAGTAGGTTAAACGTTATAAATATAATAATATAACTAAGATAACTATTACTACAGTTACCACACTTCTCCTATTACTATCACCCGAGTTCAAGATTGCGAAACAGCAAGGTCAGATCAACAGTAAATAATCTTTATGACAATTTATATGTGTTTGCGTTATTTATACAGAGTGGATGTTAGTAGTTTGTTGAGAGTTTGTGTGAGTAAATAAGTTTTGAGAAGTATTTCTAACGTTTCCATTTCAATTTTAGTGTTTTGTTTAGCTTTAGGAATAAGAAAATAACAAGTTTTGATGAACAATAATTTATTTATAATAAATTTAGTTACTAGACAATAATAACCTAAAATCTTGAATGCATGTAGTAATCTATGGCTGTCGAAAAGGCTGCAAAACCCATTGCACCTACAACCCCAGCTTTTACACCGGCTATAAAGAAAAACAAGTTTTATTATCGATATAAATCAAATTTTTAAACTATTGCATAGCTTCTATCGCGGGAAAAAACCCTAACACCCCCCCCACTCCGACCGGCACAGCGGTGCGGCGTTAAACAATATTAACTTGTCATTTATTCAATAAAAAAAATCGAAAAAATGGAAACTCGAAAAATCGAAAAATTGAAAATTCGAAAAATTGAAAAATCGAAAAATGGAAATAAATGAAAAAAAAAAAAATCGAAAAATCAAAAAAATGGAAAATCGAAAAAACGGAAAATCGAAAAATCAAAAAATCGAAAAATTGAAAAAATAGAAAATCGAAAAATCGAAAAAATTAAAAAATCGAAATAATTCGAAAAACAGAAAAAATTCGAAAAACCGAAAAATCGAAATAAATCGAAAAATAAAAAACCGAAAAATCGAAAAATCCGAAAAATCGAAAAAATGAAAAAAATCGAAAAATCAAAAAAAAACCGAAAAATTAAAAAATCGAAAAACCGAAATAATTCGAAAAATCGAAAAATTGAAAAATCGAAAAATGGAAATAAATGAAAAAAAAAAAAAATCGAAAAATCAAAAAAATGGAAAATCGAAAAAAACGGAAAATCGAAAAATCAAAAAATCGAAAAATTGAAAAAATAGAAAATCGAAAAATCGAAAAAATTAAAAAATCGAAATAATTCGAAAAACAGAAAAAATTCGAAAAACCGAAAAATCGAAATAAATCGAAAAATAAAAAACCGAAAAATCGAAAAATCCGAAAAATCGAAAAAATAAAAAAAATCGAAAAATCAAAAAAAAACCGAAAAATTAAAAAATCGAAAAACCGAAATAATTCGAAAAATCGAAAAACCGAAAAATCAAAAAACCGAAAAAATCGAAAAAATTAAAAAATCGTAAAATCGAAAAACCGAAAAAAACAAAAAAATAAAAAAAAAACGAAAAATAAAAAACCGAAATAATTCGAAAAACCGAAAAATCGAAAAACCGAAAAATCGAAAAAATTAAAAAATCGAAAAATCCGAAAAACCGAAATAATTTGAATAATCGAAAAATCAAAAAACCGAAAAATCTGAAAAATCGAAAAAATTAAAAAATAAAAAAAAAAAATGAAAAATCAAAAATCAAAAAACCGAAAAATCGAAAAAATGAAAAAATCGAAAAATAAAAAAAAAACCGAAAAATCAAAAAATCGAAAAATAAAAAAAAAAACCGAAAAATCAAAAAATCGAAAAATAAAAAAAATTAAAAAATCGAAAAACCGAAATAATTCGAAAAATCGAAAAATCAAAAAACCGAAAAATCGAAAAAATGAAAAAATCGAAAAATAAAAAAAAAACCGAAAAATCAAAAAATCGAAAAATCCAAAAATCGAAAAAATAAAAAGAATCGAAAATTCAAAAAACCGAAAAATCGAAAAACCGAAAAATCCGAAAAATCGAAAAAATTAAAAAATCGAAAAACCGAAATAATTTGAAAAATCGAAAAATCAAAAAACCGAAAAATCTGAAAAATCGAAAAAATGAAAAAATAAAAAAAAAATGAAAAATCAAAAAACCGAAAAATTGAAAAAATTAAAAAATCGAAAAATTGAAAAACAGAAAAATCGAAATAATTCGAAAAATAAAAAAATCAAAAAACCGAAAAATCCAAAAAATAAAAAAATCGAAAAACCGAAAAATCGAAAAATCTAAAAAATTAAAAAATCTTAAAACCGAATAAACAAAAAAATCGAAAAATAAAAAAAATCCGAAAAATCGAAAAAATTAAAAAATCGAAAAACCGAAATAATTTGAAAAATCGAAAAATCAAAAAACCGAAAAATCTGAAAAATCGAAAAAATGAAAAAATAAAAAAAAATGAAAAATCAAAAAACCGAAAAATTGAAAAAATTAAAAAATTGAAAAATTGAAAAACAGAAAAATCGAAATAATTCGAAAAATAAAAAAATCAAAAAACCGAAAAATCCAAAAAATAAAAAAATCGAAAAACCGAAAAATCGAAAAAATTAAAAAATCTTAAAACCGAATAAACAAAAAAATCGAAAAATAAAAAAAAACCGAAAAATCGAAAAAATTAAAAAATCGAAAAACCGAAATAATTTGAAAAATCGAAAAATCAAAAAACCGAAAAATCTGAAAAATCGAAAAAATGAAAAAATAAAAAAAAAAAAATGAAAAATCAAAAAACCGAAAAATTGAAAAAATTAAAAAATCGAAAAATTGAAAAACAGAAAAATCGAAATAATTCGAAAAATAAAAAAATCAAAAAACCGAAAAATCCAAAAAATAAAAAAATCGAAAAACCGAAAAATCGAAAAATCTAAAAAATTAAAAAATCTTAAAACCGAATAAACAAAAAAATCGAAAAATAAAAAAAAACCGAAAAATCGAAAAACCGAAAAATCAAAAAACCGAAAAATCAAAAAACCGAAAAATCAAAAAACCGAAAAATAAAAAAACTGAAAAATCCAAAAATCGAAAAAATCGAAAATTCAAAAAACCGAAAAATCGAAAAAATTAAAAAATCGTAAAATCGAAAAAACAAAAAATTGCAAAAATCTGAAAAAATCGAAAAATAAAAAAAAAAACGAAAAATTAAAAAATCGAAAAAAAATCGAAAAACCGAAATAATTCGAAAAATCGAAAGACCGAAAAATCAAAAAACCGAAAAATCCAAAAATCGAAAAAATAAAAAAATCGAAAATTCAAAAAACCGAAAAATCGAAAAAATTAAAAAATCGAAAAAATTAAAAAATCGAAAAATCCGAAAATTTGAAAAATCAAAAAACCGAAAAATCTGAAAAATCGAAAAAATAAAAAATCAAAAAAAAATGAAAAATCAAAAAACCGAAAAATTGAAAAAATAAAAAAATTGAAAAACAGAAAAATCGAAAAACCGAAATAATTCGAAAAATCAAAAAACCGAAAAACTAAAAAAATAAAAAAATCAAAAAACCGAAAAATCGAAAAAACAAAAAACCGAAAGATCGAAAAATTTTAAAATCGAAAAATCCGAAAACTCGAAAAAATTAAAAAATCGAAAATATCGAAAAAGAAATTCCGTAACGAAAATAAACCTAACACCCCCAACTCCGACCGGCATAGCGGTGCGGCGTTGAAAGCCGTGCACCGTCTAACGTCGTTTCAGTTCGGCAGACTTCGGCACGGTGTTTGTGTGCGTACGACTAGACGTATGCGTGTAGACTAGCTGCTAACTGATTCTATCTCTTTTAGACACAATTTCGGAAAAATTGAATTTGAAAATGAATAATGATCCACAAGAATCCACAACAAAATATGGGACCATCATTGACGCGGTATTTTCCAGATATTTAGAGGATATCAAGTCTCAAACTTATGTTTTTTTATTTCAGTTACAATAAACCTATATTTTCAATAATAAAATAAAAGAAAAAAAATTGTTTTCTTATCGGTCACCACGCTCAAAAGTGTAACTTGAATTAATATCAAAGAAAAAAAAAATACGGCATAAATAAAATAAATAATTATAATTGCATAAGTTGATAAAAAACTTGCCTCTTAAACCTATCAATCCACCTGTGACTCCTCCTGCATACGTCCCGTTTTTCCAATCTGACTTTCCTCTAGACTAAAAATAAATAAAAATATCGAAAATATAATTTAAACAACAATCAAGCATCTTACAGATTCAATTACACATTCGACTCCAGAAAATAGAGCTCCTATTAACGCGAAATTTTTAGCATAACCTAGAGTGGTCGTTTTCATTTCTCTAAACACTTGTCTTGCTGTTTGGGGCTCTGTGGTATCGGTAACCGAAGCAGGTCCTATACTTGATGAGAAAAGACCTATAGCCGCTCCCAAACCATAACCTGAAAAGGAAATCTTATAAATTAAGAAAAAAAGAAAACAAAACTATTTAATGAGCATTCTTACCAACAACACAACTCATAAGAGACTTAAATGTACAACTTTCAAAGAACGATTCCACCATCTTTTCTTCATTGGTCTTTATTTGTACCGGACCGACACTTTTGGGTATAATTATGTTTTCTCTATAACGAAAATTGTTTCCTACGAAATATTTGATTAAATAGTCCCATTCCTGGGCCGTAAAAGACCTTTTTTCTTGCTGAGACTGTGACATTCTGATTTAACCTCACAAATTCAAATTTAATTTTTTTAACACTACATCACAATTTAACAATAATTATTTGAATAATATTGAACAATTTTAGTGTTTAGTTTAATAATTTATAGTAAATTAGTAAACACAATTGAAATTAGAACGAAAATATTTAGATATTAGGTTAGAAAGTGGTATTTGCAGGAACACATTCCGTCATTCCATATGCTATATAGCGCAGTTGCTAATACGGGAGTATGGGAGACTTTTAATTTCAATTTGAGCTGTGTCCAGCCGTTGGAGTCTATCCCGGTTAAGTAAGGGTTGATATTTCCTACAAGAAGCCGTTCTTTGGTCTTCTTGTTCTATATTCACGGGCTGATATGTGGATGGAATGTATTACTACAAATACCGCTTTGTTTGACAAGATCAATGATTTTATAGTTATATAGATTGATCATCCATACGTAATAAATCGATGAAAAGCGAGTTGAATTAGATGTTTTCTCTTTGTCTAGTATATGCAATGTGTGTGTTTTGTATCAATTGTGAGTGTTTACTGCTCACTGGTAAACAAACCTTTTATAAAACCGGTTTAGAAGAAAGTTTAGTCTAGTTGAGATTTTGTTGTCAATAGTCGTTTTCTTTTTACAACTAATCAAGGGGGGCTATTTTCAAAGTCGAGAGAATTCATTTCTCTCGAGAGAAATGTCATACGTCAACGTAAAACAGTATTTTTAGGGTCCTAAGGGCCAGTGTGAACTCACTGATTGTTTCTCACGGTTCATTTAGAGATAATTAATATCCTCATAAGAATTTTAATCCTCGAGGCCTTTAAAAACAGCGTTTCCACATTGACGTATGACATTTCTGATGAGAATCTTGAGAGAAATGAGTACTCACACGATTTGAAAATAGGTCCCCAGGGGGGCTATTTTCAAACTCGAGAGAATTCATTTCTCTCAAGAGAAATGTCATACGTCAACGTAAAACCGTATTTTTAGGGCTCTTAGGGCCAGTGTGAACTCACTGACTGTTTCTCTCGGTTTATTTAGAGAGAATTTAAATCTTCCTAAGAATTTTAATCCTCGATGCCTTTAAAAACATTTCCACATTGACGTATGACATTTCTGATGAGAATCTTGAGAGAAATGAGTGCTCCCATACTTTGAAAATAGCCCCCCTGAGCTAACTTACATCGACTAAGCTGAGATGTACGTTCTTTTTATGATTGTAAGTCAGACTCTTTCTTCCCCCCTTACCGATGCTAAGGTGCACGGTACTTGACGTCAACCATAAACCATCACAGAAAGTGAGTGTTCTGTGCATCATATGAACAAACATATCCCATGAATTCATTATTTTAGAGAGAATAAAAGACTATGATAACAGGGGGTGAGATTTGTAGTGTTGAATGTTGAAAAAATTATAAAATTTGATTAAAATATGGATTGTTTTTAAATGGATGACATGGGGCACGTCACCTGTCAACCAAAATTCGCGTTCTTTTTACAGTTAAGCTTAGATCAGAATCTAACTTTTAGTTAGTCAAGTATGCTTGTAAAAAGAAAACGACTATTATTTTTGAAGTCACAGTTTATTGCTAAAGAATCAGTTAGCTCACTCGGACCAGTTGAAAGTTCCAAAATAACATCCACTCCAGGGATACAAATTCAGGATACGCAGAAGACTGCTGTTTTATTATAGGCGGTTGTCATATATTGTATTATCCGAGTTGCACAGTGTATAAACTGAAACTTTGAGATCAAAAGTGCCGACGCAGAGTGAGCGATCTGATTCTTTAGCTGTAAACTGTGTCACAGGGTTCAAAATAGCCGCGCCCTATGTTGGGCGTATCGGACCTCTCTCTTGCCTCGTAATAGTAATCATATGCTGCGTTTGAGAATCCACATCGGATGCATTTTTTACATTTTGAGCGTTTTTTTATCCACATCGGACACATCTGTCCCATTACATTTACATATACTGAATCACGTGATCAAAGATTTTTTACATCTCAGATGCATCCGATGTGGATTCTCAAACGCGGCAAAAGTATGTGGCGCATATATTAGGTCTTTTCCTTTGCATCGAAAGTGTAGCACTGAACTACACCACTTCTGAAAATATCGTTCCATTTATACAAATTGTATGGATAGAACGATATTCTCAGAAGTGACGTAGCTCAGTGCTACACTTTCGATGCAAAGGAAAAGACCTATTATGGATAATAAGCAGTCTATATGAATGAGCAGTCTATATATCGATGACCAGTCTATATAACATTTATAGCATTGGTTGTTCTATGTCAACTGTCAAAATGTCGAGCATGTCGTTTGATTAGTAGATATCAGATGTCAGCACTGTTTGTATTTTTCATAATTTAATTTAATTAAAATCATTTTCACCGTTAGTTATGACCTATACAGAAGAATACATAAAGAATAAACTCGCAAAAGAACTCGAAGCTACTCATGTGGTAAGTCCTATTTTTTTAAATTTCAAATTTAATTTTAAATTTCTGTCAAATTTGGGACATAACCTCATTATTGATTTTTCACCGAACTGGTGCATGGTGCCACATCACACGAAAATGAGGATATTTATCAGTAAATCAATCAAAATTTCACATTGTTAAGATGCCCAAATTAAAATCTATCAATTAAAAATAATAATATTGATCAAACGTCATAATGTACTGTAGAATTACTTCAGAGACGTGGTTAGTGGTTTTTGGAGCTTTCCTTGCTATTTTACTGCGAGCATGTACTAATTTGCATTCCTATTCGGGGGAAGCAAAGCCTCCGATGTATGGAGATTATGAAGCGCAGCGACATTGGATGGAAATCACTACAAACTTACCTATAAATGAATGGTACCAAAACAGTACAAATAACGATTTAAACTATTGGGGTTTAGATTACCCTCCTTTAACAGCATATCATATGTACATCTGTGGAAAAGTAGCTGAATATTTAAACGAAAATTACACAAAATTGCATGAATCCAGAGGATATGAAAGCGAGGACCACAAGGTGTTTATGAGGTTCACAGTAATGATTGGGGACGTACTATTTTATATTCCGGCTCTTATACTGTATTATCATACTTGTATTAAAACGATAGAGACTCAAGATGGTGGTGTGAAGAAAAAGAAGTTTAAAAACCAAAAAAAGTTAACAGAAATCAAACCAATGAGTACATCATTATCGACTGTCATTGGTTTGTTATATCCCGGTATAATACTAATAGATCACGGTCATTTTCAGTATAATTGTATTTCTTTAGGTTTTACTATTACAGCAATTACTTTGATATTGAAAAAATTTGATATTTTAGCTTCTATTTTTTACTGTTTAGCTTTGAATTACAAACAAATGGAGTTGTACCACGCATTACCGTTTTTTTTGTATCTTTTAAGTACCTGCGTGCCTAAACCTGGTCAAAAAACAGTATGGGGTATCTTTAGACTGTTTAAAATAGGTATAGCAGTAATTATAACTTTTATTATTATCTGGTATCCGTTTTTATACGATTTAGGAGAGTTATTACAAGTTTTGAATAGACAGTTTCCTTTAGGAAGAGGTGTATTTGAAGATAAGGTGTCGAATGTTTGGTGTGCCTTGAATGTTGTGTTTAAATTTAAAACAAAGTTTGATAACTATCAAATGATGAGAATATGCTTGTTTACTACTGTAGCTTCGCTCCTACCAAGTTCTGTTGATCTATTTTTAAGACCTAATAGAAAAAAGTTTGTTCTAGCTCAAATAAATTCTTCTTTATCATTTTTTTTGTTTAGTTTCCAAGTACATGAGAAGAGTATTCTTCTTGTTGCTATACCGGTTTTATTATACTTTCCTTATGATTCATTTACTTGCTATTGGTTTCTCTGTATGTCAGTTTTCAGTATGACTCCTCTTTTAGTTAAAAATAATTTAACTATAGCTATTATAGCTCTTACTCTATTTTATTGTGTTACTTTTCGAGTCTCTATTGAGCATAATTATAGAAGTAGTTTGAATAATCATGATGGATTCAAAGAATATTATCGAAGTCTTGTACATTCTTTGCTAGATATAGAGTACAAGAAGGCGACTCAAATGGGTATATTTAAAGCATCTTTGCAACAAATTATTAAAAATTCTGATGCTTTAAGATCTTTAATATTCCATTGTTGTATGTTTTTATCGCTTATAGGTTGTTTGTTAATATTTTTTATGTCTCTGTTGCTCCAACCGCCGCCTAAATATCCGGATTTATACCCGCTTGTTATTTCTGTGTACTCGTGCGTCCATTTTGTAGGATTTTTTATTTATTTTAATTACAAACAACTAAGGATACCTCAACAGTTTGAAGATATTCGAATTGAAAAAATTAAGTTCTCCTAGGTTTATATTATGTTTCTTTAAGTTACAATTCATTTTTGACTGTTATAAATTGTTGATTTTCAATAAAGATTGTTTAAAATTACTTTGATTTTTAATACTTTTAAATAGGCTATCTTTAGAGGCACTTATGTGAGTAGAACTATGAAAATTACTACAATTAAAGATACGTTTTACATATTTAAACAGATTGCTTAAAAACTACCGCTAATTTTGAACGTTATTTATGGAAATTCAAAAGAAAATTAGCTAAAATGCTTATATAGTATTCTATAATTAAATTGATCCAGAAATAGCACAGAAAATATATCAAAACTAATATCATTTCATCAATAATTAGTTAAAATGCTTATATAGTATTCTATACTAAAATTGATCCAGAAATAGCACAGAAAATATTTCAAAACTATTATTATTTCATCAATAATCAGTTAAAATGCTTATATAGTATACTATACTGAAATTGATCCAGAAATAGCACAGAAAATATCTCAAAACTATTGTTATTTCATCAATAATTAGTTAAAATGCTTATATAGTATTCTATACTAAAATTGATCCAGAAATAGCACAGAAAATATCTCAAAATTAATATCATTTCATCAATAATTAGTTAAAATGCTTATATAGTATACTATACTGAAATTGATCCAGAAATAGCACAGAAAATATCTCAAAATTAATATAATTTCATCAATAATTAGTTAAAATGCTTAGATAGTATTCTATACTAAAATTGATCCAGAAATAGCACAGAAAATATCTCAAAACTAATATAATTTCATCAATAATTAGTTAAAATGCTTATATAGTATTTTATACTAAAATTGATCCAGAAATAGCACAGAAAATATCTCAAAACTAATATCATTTCATCAATAATTAGTTAAAATGCTTATATAGTATACTATACTGAAATTGATCCAGAAATAGCACAGAAAATATCTCAAAATTAATATAATTTCATCAATAATTAGTTAAAATGCTTATATAGTATTCTATACTAAAATTGATCCAGAAATAGCACAGAAAATATCTCAAAACTAATATAATTTCATCAATAATTAGTTAAAATGCTTATATAGTATTTTATACTAAAATTGATCCAGAAATAGCACAGAAAATATCTTAAAACTAATATCATTTCATCAATAATTAGTTAAAATGCTTAGATAGTATTCTATACTAAAATTGATCCAGAAATAGCACAGAAAATATCTCAAAACTAATATAATTTCATCAATAATTAGTTAAAATGCTTATATAGTATTTTATACTAAAATTGATCCAGAAATAGCACAGAAAATATCTCAAAACTAATATAATTTCATCAATAATTAGTTAAAATGCTTATATAGTATTTTATACTAAAATTGATCTAGAAATAGCACAGAAAATATCTTAAAACTAATATCATTTCATCAATAATTAGTTAAAATGCTTAGATAGTATTCTATACTAAAATTGATCCAGAAATAGCACAGAAAATATCTCAAAACTAATATAATTTCATCAATAATTAGTTAAAATGCTTATATAGTATATTATACTAAAATTGATCCATAAATAGCACAGAAAATATCTCAAAACTAATATAATTTCATCAATAATTAGCTAAAATGCTTAGATATTATTATATATTAAAATTGATCCAGAAATAGCACAGAAAATATCTCAAAATTAATATCATTTCATCAATAATTAGCTAAAATGCTTAAATAGTATTCTATACTAAAATTGATCCAGAAATAGCACAGAAAATATCTCCAAATTAATATCATTTCATCAATAATTATCTAAAATGCTTACATAGTATTCTATACTAAAATTGATCCAGAAATAGCACAAAAAATATCTCAAAACTAATATCATTTCATCAATAATTAGTTAAAATGCTTATATAGTATACTATACTGAAATTGATCCAGAAATAGCACAGAAAATATCTCAAAACTAATATCATTTCATCAATAATTAGTTAAAATACTTATATAGTATACTATACTAAAATTGATCCAAAAATATCACAGAAAATATCTCAAAACTAATATCATTTCATCAATAATTAGTTTTAATGCTTATATAGTATTATATACTAAAATTGATCCAGAAATAGCACAGAAAATATCTCAAAATTAATATCATTTCATCAATAATTAGTTAAAATGCTTATATAGTATACTATACTGAAATTGATCCAGAAATAGCACAGAAAATATCTCAAAACTAATATCATTTCATCAATAATTAGTTAAAATGCTTATATAGTATACTATACTAAAATTGATCCAAAAATATCACAGAAAATATCTCAAAACTAATATCATTTCATCAATAATTAGTTAAAATGCTTATATAGTATTATATACTAAAATTGATCCAGAAATAGCACAGAAAATATCTCAAAATTAATATAATTTCATCAATAATTAGCTAAAATGCTTATATAGTATACTATACTGAAATTGATCCAGAAATAGCACAGAAAATATCTCAAAACTAATATCATTTCATCAATAATTAGCTAAAATGCTTATATAGTATTCTATACTAAAATTGATCCAGAAATAGCACAGAAAATATCTCAAAATTAATATAATTTCATCAATAATTATCTAAAATGCTTATATAGTATTCTATACTAAAATTGATCCAGAAATAGCACAGAAAATATCTCAAAATTAATATCATTTCATCAATAATTAGTTAAAATGCTTATATAGTATTCTATACTAAAATTGATCCAGAAATAGCACAAAAAATATCTCAAAACTAATATCATTTCATCAATAATTAGTTAAAATGCTTATATAGTATTATATACTATAATTGATCCAGAAATAGCACAGAAAATATCTTAATACTAATATCATTTCATCAATAATTAGCTAAAATGCTTATATAGTATTATATACTAAAATTGATCCAGAAATAGCACAGAAAATATCTCAAAACTAATATCATTTCATCAATAATTACCTAATCATTTCATTAATAAAGTTATTTATTCATTAAATTAAAAATAGCATTGAAAAAATTAAATCTACAAAGACATGTGGAGAAGTCTCAATATCAGTGGAGATAACTACTCAAATAATTCAAAAATTAAGTTGCTAAATTATTTAAAAAACAAATGAAAATGTTCAGTATATCTCACTATATACACTAACGGTTTTGGGGTTTTAATTATTGAAGAAATACTCCAAATATGGACTGAAATCTTTGCTTTCCATTATCTCCAAAGCTATTTGAACATGTATGAACAATCATCACTCAAACTTCAAGATTCTCCACATTTGAATGATAACTACTACTCAGATAAAGTTATTTTACAAGTGAAATTTGGTGAGACTCTTTTTGACTGACTTTATACGCCTAATAACTATCTTATTTTTATTCAGGCAAATTCAAACTATATACTACAACAACGCGTAGAACTGTCAGTCATAAAATTCATGACTATCTACGATACGGGCGTGATATTCACAGTCATCGGTCAGTAGGTATTACATAATTAATATTCTGTATCTAGAGTTAGAATGAAATACGTGTAACATGCATAGGAGGCAAGTGTTTAGGAATTTTATTTTATTCTCAAGAGCTAGAATGTTTTCTTTTTGTTATTATAAATGGTTTAGGAAGAAATACATTCAGTAATGATTGTAGAAAAAAAAGTTTATTATTGTGAAAATACTAGAAAAGCATTTTTTGTTTAATTTAAGTTTTCCTTCTATGACCAATAATTTCCTGTATAGACCCAGATTAATTTATTTCATAATAATTACATTAATTTTTTTTTATAAAAAACTAATTAATCCATTTAAATTACTGTAATCCTATAATGAAATTGTTATTGACATTTCGTGTTTTTCTGCATAAATTTCATTTCGAAACTTAATGCAAATCTACCGGGTATTGTTATTCAAATACGACCGAGATTATTTTTAGAATCTTTTTCTTCTTTTTTTTTCAGGAAGTAACAGACCAGTCAGATGGGTGTGGAGGGAAGTTTGATTGTGTGATTGTTTCGGAAAAATTTAATGGAAAACCGCTGTTGGCGAGACATAGGTAATAAAATGTTTTAATATATGATTTTTTTAACAAAACGGTGTTATATTACAATGTTAAATTAATTATTTAGATTTGGAAAGTTTGGAGAAAGATAAACCGAGAATTTTTAATGAAATACAATTAATATTATTCTTCTTAAATATCTGGTAAATTTGATTTCTCGAATGGTACCTTGAAAAATTAACAAAAATCGACAATTCGCACTGTTTGAAGCTTTGACCTTTCAGATTGGGCAATTTTTTTAAAGATACTACTGTAATTATAAATATTTTTCGAGAATAATGCTTTGCTGATATCAAACAATATTTCCAGCATAACAAATGGCGTAAATTATTATTATTAACTTACAGGGTGAGTCATAAATTATTGGAAAACTAATTTTAATTTTTACTTTAGCATGAGAATATTCTCTAAATGAATATCGCACTGTAAATAAATAGTTTTCGATTAAATAGTCAAAATTAGGAACTATTACGTTCTATACAGGGTGAGTCAAAAAGTTGGTAGTAGATAGGCAAAGCTGACACGGCGTCGCATAGGGAATTCAGTGTATAAGAGTGAGAGGTAAAAATTCAGTAGGTAAGAGTGAGTTAGAGTGAGGGGTAGCGGGGGAATGGGGGAGGTTATTGTTGGTTCGATTCAAACGGGAAAAACGGCGTTATGTAGAGAACGCGGTATAGATTAACGTCTAACATAAAAATCATACGCAGTGACGGATCAAAAGGGCCTAAAAGTTACATCTTTCTTATTGTTAGTCCGATTCAAACGAAAAAAAACGGTATTATGTAGAGAACATAACGTCGAACATAAAAATCATGCGCAGAACGAAAGCCAGAAGGGCCTCAGCGTGTATCTTTATTGCTATTGGTCTGATTCAAACGGGAAAAACGGCATTATGTAGAGAACGCGGTATAGATTAACGTCAAACATAAAAATCATGCGCAGTGACGGACCAAAAGGGCCTAAAACTTATATCTTTGTTATTGTTAGTCCGATTTAAACGGAAAAAACGGCATTATGTTGATAACTCGGTATAGATTAACTTCGAACAGAAAAATCATGCGCAGAACGAAAGCCAGAAGGGCCTCAGCGTGTATCTTTATTGCTATTGGTTTGATTCAAACGGGAAAAACGGCATTATGTAGAGAACGCGGTATAGATTAACGTCGAACATAAAAATCATGTGCAGTGACTGACCAAAAGGGTCTAAAACTTATATCTTTGGTATTGTTAGTCCGATTCAAACGAGAAAAACGGCATTATGTAGAGAACGTGGTATAGATTAACGTCGAACATAAAAATCATGTGCAGAACGAAAATCCAGAAGGGCCTTAGTGTGTATCTTCAATGCTATTGGTCCGATTCAAACGGGAAAAACGGCGTTATGTAGAGAACGCGGTATAGATTAAGATTGAACATAAAAATCCTGCGCAATGACGGACCAAAAGGGCCTAAAACTTATATCTTTGGTATTGTTAGTCCGATTCAAACGGGAAAAACGGTATTATGCCGAGAACGCGGTATAGATTAACGTCGAACATAAAAATCATGCGCAGTGACGGACCAAAAGAGCCTTAAACTTATATCTTTGTTATTGTTAGTCCGATTCAAACGGGAAAAACGGTATGTAGAGAACGTGGTATAGATTAACGTCGAACATTAAAATCATGCGCAGTGACGGACCAAAAGGGCCTAAAACATATCTTTGTTATTGTTAGTCCGATTCGAACGGGAAAAACGGCATTATGTAGAAAACGTGGTATAGATAAACGTTGCATAGAAAAATTATGCGCAGAACGAAAAGCCAGAAGGGCCTTAACGTATTTCTTGGATATTATTGGTCCAATTCAAACGGGAAAAACGCCATTATGTAGAGAACGCGGTATAGATGAACGTTGAAGAGAAAAATCGACGTTTCGTTTGACGTTTTCGTTTGGCGTTTTCGTTTGACGTTTTTGTGCAATAAAGATACATAATGCCGTTTTTTCCGTTTGAATCGGACTAACGATACACGCTTGATTTTTCTGTTCAACGTTGAAAGATTTAATTCTCACCATTCCTCCTCACTCTGTCTCACTCTTACCTACTGAATTTGTACCTCTCACTCTTACACATTGAATTCCCTATGTGAGGCCGTATCAGCTTTGTCTATCTACTGTTGGTAATCCCTGTATGCTGTTTTTTTATAAAATTGTATACATTTGATATCGTGTTTTAATAATAAATAAATTTATAAACCATATGAGATATTTAAATAGAAAAATGAAGGAAAAGTGGTTTTTTCATTTCTTAACTTATATTTAGAAATTTCGACTATAAAATTGGGTGATTTTCCTATCCTTATCATTTCTAACTTTATTTTAATAATTTTTTTTTGGTCGTCTATAAATAGTATATAGTATTGAAGAGACATTAGAAATGCTATAAAATCGCCACTACCTGCTGCTCTTAAACATCCACAATTAGCTGTTATTTTTGGAAAAGCCAGTTTTTCTATTATATCTTCACAACTTTAGCATCGCCATCACAACTTTAGCATCGCCATCCGGCAGCAGTGTCTGGATAACACATACATTTTTATGTTCTCTTTTCTTTCCAGTTAAAAATACGAAGACAATCATTTTTTTTATATTTATTCACAGGACTATAATAAGTAGATCAAAAGATTCATCAGGATTTTCTATATAAAATACTTCATCATCAATGTTTTCAGAAGCTTTCCACACTCTTCCAATGTATCAAAATCAGATGTACCTACTTGTTCTTTGTTGCAATTTAGTTTAACAAAAAAATAAACTACTATAACTAACTTTATACCTATCTCACGCTACGACACTGATTTATTTAATTAAATTAATACCTAACTGGTTTGTTAGCCTTCCTAGTACACTTTTTTAGTATTGACGAGTTTATCGCTGATTCAAAGTATTTACCTAACTTTATTTTAACAATCGTTAGAATCCTACATTTTTGCGAATTTTTACACAGTTTTTATGATATCGACTTATATAGTTAAAATAAAATCGGTAAAACAGGTACTATCGTGACTTTATCTCGCGTTAACTAGGGAAAAATAAGAGTTAGAGTAATTTAAACCTTAAAACAACAATAGAGGGGAAAATACTTCTTTTTGATTGGTTTTTAGGTTAGTAAATTCCGTACTCGAAGAAGAATTAAAGACCATCCACGCCTTTTCACAAAAGACTTTTACACCAGAACAGTGGAAGGAGCAGCAAAAGTAACATAAACATGTTGAATAACGCACTTTCGAAATATCAAAATGTTAAAACTTCAAGTAAGCTTGAGATTTACTTAATTATAAATTTTATATATATATTTTTATTTTAGGTATAGAAATTATCGTGTCAGCTCCAGGAAAAGTTATTTTACACGGTGAACACTCGGTGGTACTCGGTGGTTTATGGAAAGCTAGCTTTAGCAGCAAGTCTAGGTTTAAGAACAAAAATAATTCTTTCGGAAATAGATGAACCCGATGCATTCGAAATCGTGTCTCAGGTGTTGAATCATAAATTTGATTTGCAGGTAAGCGAATTTTAGTTCATCCTTAAATTGTTCGCTTTGAAATATTTCGACAATGTTACAGTAAGATCAATGTTGTATGCAAAAATTGTTATTATATTTAAATGAATTTTGAAATTTTATGTATACAAATATTTCTATTAATTTCTATTAATTTCTATTAATTTCTATTAATTTCTATTAATTTCTATTAATTTCTATTAATTTCTATTAATTTCTATTAATTTCTATTAATTTCTATTAATTTCTATTAATTTCTATTAATTTCTATTAATTTCTATTAATTTCTATTAATTTCTATTAATTTCTATTAATTTCTATTAATTTCTATTAATTTCTATTAATTTCTATTAATTTCTATTAATTTCTATTAATTTCTATTAATTTCTATTAATTTCTATTAATTTCTATTAATTTCTATTAATTTCTATTAATTTCTATTAATTTCTATTAATTTCTATTAATTTCTATTAATTTCTATTAATTTCTATTAATTTCTATTAATTTCTATTAATTTCTATTAATTTCTATTAATTTCTATTAATTTCTATTAATTTCTATTAATTTCTATTAATTTCTATTAATTTCTATTAATTTCTATTAATTTCTATTAATTTCTATTAATTTCTATTAATTTCTATTAATTTCTATTAATTTCTATTAATTTCTATTAATTTCTATTAATTTCTATTAATTTCTATTAATTTCTATTAATTTCTATTAATTTCTATTAATTTCTATTAATTTCTATTAATTTCTATTAATTTCTATTAATTTCTATTAATTTCTATTAATTTCTATTAATTTCTATTAATTTCTATTAATTTCTATTAATTTCTATTAATTTCTATTAATTTCTATTAATTTCTATTAATTTCTATTAATTTCTATTAATTTCTATTAATTTCTATTAATTTCTATTAATTTCTATTAATTTCTATTAATTTCTATTAATTTCTATTAATTTCTATTAATTTCTATTAATTTCTATTAATTTCTATTAATTTCTATTAATTTCTATTAATTTCTATTAATTTCTATTAATTTCTATTAATTTCTATTAATTTCTATTAATTTCTATTAATTTCTATTAATTTCTATTAATTTCTATTAATTTCTATTAATTTCTATTAATTTCTATTAATTTCTATTAATTTCTATTAATTTCTATTAATTTCTATTAATTTCTATTAATTTCTATTAATTTCTATTAATTTCTATTAATTTCTATTAATTTCTATTAATTTCTATTAATTTCTATTAATTTCTATTAATTTCTATTAATTTCTATTAATTTCTATTAATTTCTATTAATTTCTATTAATTTCTATTAATTTCTATTAATTTCTATTAATTTCTATTAATTTCTATTAATTTCTATTAATTTCTATTAATTTCTATTAATTTCTATTAATTTCTATTAATTTCTATTAATTTCTATTAATTTAATTTCCATTAATTTCTACTAATTTCTATCAATTTCTTTCAATTGCTACTAATTTCTATCAATTTTTTTCAATTGCTACTAATTTCTATCAATTTCTAATAGTTTCTAACAATTTCTATTAATTTCCATTAATTTCCATTAATTCCCATTAATTTCCATTAATTTCCATTAATTTCCATTAATTTCCATTAATTTCCATTAATTTCCATTAATTTCCATTAATTTCCATTAATTTCCATTAATTTCCATTAATTTCCATTAATTTCCATTAATTTCCATTAATTTCCATTAATTTCCATTAATTTCCATTAATTTCCATTAATTTCCATTAATTCCCATTAATTTCCATTAATTTCCATTAATTTCCATTAATTTCCATTAATTTCCATTAATTTCCATTAATTTCCATTAATTTCCATTAATTTCCATTAATTTCCATTAATTTCCATTAATTTCCATTAATTTCCATTAATTTCCATTAATTTCCATTAATTTCCATTAATTTCCATTAATTTTCATTAATTTCCATTAATTTCCATTAATTTCCATTAATTTCTATTAATTTCTATTAATTTCCATTAATTTCCATTAATTTCCTTTAATTTCCATTAATTTCTATTAATTTCTATTAATTTCTTTCAATTTATATCAATGTCTATTAATTTCCATTAATTTCCATTAATTTCCATTAATTTTCATTAATTGCCATTAATTTCCATTAATTTCCATTAATTTCTATTAATTTCTATTAATTTCTATTAATTTCTATTAATTTCCATTAATTTCCATTAATTTCTATTAATTTCTATTAATTTCTTTCAATTTATATCAATGTCTATTAATTTCCATTAATTTCTATTAATTCCTATCAATTTCCATCAAAATATATGTATATATTTTTAGGAAATTAAATCGGTTCTGCTCGAACCTCTTCCACTGCTTGTAGATAAAAAGGATTTTAATTGGGAATATCCGAATCTTCTAAATCACGAAGAATTAGTGCGCAAAATCGATTGTTTTCTAAATGCTTCGAATTCGAGCTTATCTAATATACACCAAGTAATGTCTGCTAAAGCTATACTCTATCTTTGTGCCGGTATTATTGGATCCACTTCTACAGATTTAAAACCTATAGAAATTAGAATCATCACTGGTTTAACTACAGGTAAGAATTTAAAGGTACTATTGCACAAAGAACATTTTTTAAGGTTTGTTCCAATGAATAACCTGTTTAATCGAATCTGCAGAGATTATTTTATGATTTTATCGATTTAAAATCATAAATAAATGTATACAGATGTAATTGCGCAAATATACATATCAGTAGAACATTTTTAAAGTTTGTTCCAATGAATAACTTTTGTTTAATCGAATCTGCAGAGATTATTTTACGATTTTATCGATTTAAAATCATAAATAAATGTATACAGATATAATTGCGCAAATGTGCATATCAATGGAACATTTTTAAAGTTTGTTCCAATGAATAACTTTTTTTAGTCGAATCTGCAGAGATTATTTTACGATTTTATTAAAATCATAAATAAATGTATACAGATATAATTGCGCAAATGTGCGTATCAATGGAACATTTTTAAAGTTTGTTCCAACGAATAACTTTTGTTTAATCGAATCTGCAGAGATTATTTTACGATTTTTATCGATTTAAAATCATAAATAAATGTATACAGATATAATTGCGCAAATATGCATATCAGTAGAACATTTTTTAACGTTTGTTCCAATGAATAATTTTTTTAGTCGAATCTGCAGAGATTATTTAACGATTTATCGATTTAAAATCATAAATAAATGTATACAGATATAATTGCGCAAATGTGCGTATCAATGGAACATATTTAAAGTTTGTTCCAACGAATAACTTTTGTTTAATCGAATCTGCAGAGATTATTTTACGATTTTTATCGATTTAAAATCATTAATAAACGTTTACAGAAATAATTGCGCAAATGTGCATATCAATGGAACATTTTTAAAGTTTGTTCTAACGAATAACTTTTATTTAATCGAATCTGCAGAGATTATTTTACGATTTTATCGATTTAAAATCATAAATAAATGTATACAGGTGTGTGTGTGTGTGCGCGCGCGCGTATGTGTGCGTGTGCGTGTTTTGTGCGCGCGTGTGTGCGTGTGTTTCTGTGCGCTCGCGTGTGTTTCTGTGCGCGCGTGTGTGTGTGTGTGCGTGTTTGTGTTCGCCTATGTTCGTCTGTGTTCGTTTATCTTCGTCTGTGTTCGTCTATGTGCAATATGCATATCAATAGAACATTTTTAAAGTTTGTTCCAACGAATAACTTTTGTTTAATCGAATCTGCAGAGATTATTTTACGATTTTATCGATTTAAAATCATAAATAAATGTATACAGGTGTGTGTGTGTGTGTGTGTGTGTGTGTGTGTGTGTGTGTGTGTGTGTGTGTGTGTGTGTGTGTGTGTGTGTGTGTGTGTGTGTGTGTGTGTGTGTGTGTGTGTGTGCGTATGTGTGCGTGTGCGCGCGCGTGTGTTTTGTGCGCGCGTGTGTGCGTGTTTCTGTGCGTGCGCGCGCGCGCGTGTGTGTGGGTGTGTGCGTCTGTGTGTTTGCGTGCGCGCGTGTGTGTGCGTGTTTGTTCGTCTGTGTTCGCCTATCTTCGTCTATGTTCGTCTGTGTTCGTTTATTTTCGTCTGTGTTCGTTTTTTCGTCTGTGTTCGTTTATCTTCGTCTGTGTTCGTCTATGCTCGTCTATGTGAAATATGCATATCAATAGAACATTTTTAAAGTTTGTTCCAACGAATAATTTTTGTTTAATCGAATCTGCAGAGATTATTTTACGATTTTATCGATTTAAAATCATAAATAAATGTATACAGGTGTGTGTGTGTGCGTATGTGTGCGTGTGCGCGCGCTTGTGTTTTGTGCGTGCGTGTGTGCGTGTTTCTGTGCGTGCGCGCGTGTGTGTGGGTGTGTGCGTGTTTGTTCGTCTGTGTTCGCCTATCTTCGTCTATGTTCGTCTGTGTTCGTTTATCTTCGTCTGTGTTCGTCTATGCTCGTCTATGTGCAATATGCATATCAATAGAACATTTTTAAAGTTTGTTCCAACGAATAACTTTTGTTTAATCGAATCTGCAGAGATTATTTTACGATTTTATCGATTTAAAATCATAAATAAATGTATACAGGTGTGCGTGCGTGTGTGTGTGTGTGTGTGTGTGTGTGTGTGTGTGTGTGTGTGTGTGTGTGTGTGTGTGTGTGTGTGTGTGTGTGTGTGCGAGGACGTGTGCGCTTGTGTGCGTGCGCGCTTGTGTGCGTGTGTTTCTGTGCGTGCGCGCGCGCGTGTGTGCGTCTGTGTGCGCGCGCGCGTGTGTGTGCGTGTTTGTGTTCTTCTGTGTTCGCCTATGTTCGTCTATCTTCGTCTGCGTTCGTCTATGTTCGTCTATCTTCGTCTGCGTTCGTCTATGTTCGTCTGTGTTCGTCTATCTTCGTCTGTGTTCGTCTATGTTCGGTTATCTTCGTCTGTCTTCGTTTGTGTTCGTCTATACTCGTCTATGTGCAATATGCATATCAATAGAACATTTATAAAGTTTGTTCCAACGAATAACTTTTGTTTAATCGAATCTGCAGAGATTATTTCACGATTTTATCGATTTAAAATCATAAATAAATGTATACAGATTTAATTGCCCGAATTTGCGAAGCGGAATCGGCTCTTAAAATATTGACAGACAAACAAATAATGAAATAACAAATTTTGTTTCTTTTTAGGCGCGGGAATGGGCAGTTCCGCGTCGTTTTCGGTTTGCGTAGCGGCAGCTTTAGTGCAATACGTAAAAAGTCAAAGATCCGTAAACAGTTTTTCCAAACATTCATTCAAACCATCCCACTGGAACATCGATTTGGATTTTTTCAACGCGAAAGAATTAGATTTGATTTGTCATTGGTCCTTTTGCGCCGAAAAAATTATACATGGAACTCCGTCTGGTGAGTTGAAAGGATTTTTATTCGCTCTAATCGATACAGCTGTTTCTTGTTCTTAAGATGACTGTCTAGTTCTTTTCCTACGCCAGTTGCAGTGATAGCTAAGGGAGTAGTTGTTCTCAGAATAGAAAAAGGGCGTTCTATAGTCGATTTTTATTTTAAATTTCTTCTTCTTTTTAGGTTTGGATAATACAACTTGCACGTACGGTTCTATAGTGGAATTTAGAAAAGGTGCGCCGCCTGTACCATTAAGCACGTCCCGTTCTCTTAATCTTCTTCTTATTAATTCGCGAGTGCCTAGAGAGACGAAGAAATTGGTGGCGATAGCGGCTTCGTATAATAAAAAGTTTCCAGATGTATTTAATTGTATTCTCGATGCCATGGAGGGTGTTTCTGTTAATGCTTTGAGGAATTATAAGGATCTGTCACGAATAACAGGTATTTAAATGGCTGTATGTTTATTTGTTTGAACAATTTTTTTACATTTTGTTAAATTTCTCGAATACGGACCATTTTAGGAAAATTTTATATGAGACAAAAATTATAGAGAATATTATAAGAAATAACTTTTATTTGAAAAAATTTCAAAAAAAAAATTAACCAAATGACAAAAAAAATTTAACAAGACAAAAAAAATGACAAAAAAAAATTGACAAGACAAAAAAATATGAAAAAAAAAAATTGGCAAAATGACAAAAAATATAAAAAATTTTGAAAGGACAAAAATGACAAAAAAAAATTGACAAGACAAAAAATGAAACAAAATTAAAAAAAATTGACAAGACAAAAAAAATGAAACAAAGTTAAAAAAAAATGACAAAAAAAAATTGAACAAGACAAATGTAATATGACAAAAAGATAATTTAAAAAAAATTGACAAAGTTTTGACAAAAAATTTAACAAGACAAAAAAATATGACAAAAAAAATTGACAAGAAAAAAAATATCAAAAAAAATTTGACAAAATGACAAAAAAAATTGACAAGATAAAAAAAATTTATAAAAAATTTTGACAAGACAAAAAAATGAAAAAAAAAAATTTGACAAGAGAAAAAAATTTATAAAAAATTTTGACAAGACAAAAAAATTACAAAAAAAAAATTTGACAAGACAAAAAAATACGAAAAAAAATTGACAAAACGACAAAAAAAATTGACAAGACATAAAAATTACAAAAAAAATTGACAAAAAAATTGACAAGACTAAAAAATATTACAAAAAAATTGACAAGACTAAAAAATATGACAAAAAAAATTTATAAAAAATTTTGAAAAGACAAAAATGACAAAAAAAAATTGACAAAATGACAAAAAAAATTGACAAAATGACAAAAAAATTTTGACAAGACAAAAAAAAAATAAAAAATGACAAAAAAAATTCAACAAGACAAATATAATATGACAAAAAGAAAATTTAAAAAAAATTGACAAAAAAGTTTTGACAAAAAATTTAATAAGACAAAAAAAATGACAAAAAAAAATTTACAAGAAAAAAATATCAAAAAAAATTGACAAAATGACAAAAAAAATTTTGACAAGACAAAAAAATTACAAAAAAAAATTTGACAAGACCAAAAAATATGAAAAAAAATTGACAAAACGACAAAAAAAAATTGACAAGACATAAAAATTACAAAAAAATTGACAAGACTAAAAAATATGACAAAAAAAATTTATAAAAAATTTTGAAAAGACAAAAATTACAAAAAAAAAATTGACAAAATGACAAAAAAATTTTGACAAGACAAAAAAAAAATAAAAAATGACAAAAAAAATTCAACAAGACAAATGTAATATGACAAAAAGAAAATTTAAAAAAATTGACAAAAAAAGTTTTGACATAAAATTTAACAAGACAAAAAAAATGACAAAAAAAAAATTACAAGAAAAAAAATATCAAAAAAAATTGACAAAATGACAAAAAAATTTATAAAAAATTTTGACAAGACAAAAAAATTACAAAAAAAAAATTTGACAAGACCAAAAAATATGAAAAAAAATTGACAAAACGACAAAAAAAAATTGACAAGACATAAAAATTACAAAAAAATTGACAAGACTAAAAAATATGACAAAAAAAATTTATAAAAAATTTTGAAAAGACAAAAATGACAAAAAAAAATTGACAATGACAAAAAAAATTTGACAAGAGAAAAAAAAATAAAAAATGACAAAAAAAATTCAACAAGACAAATGTAATATGACAAAAGAAAATTAAAAAAAAATTGACAAAAAAAGTTTTGACAAAAAATTTAACAAGACAAAAAAAAATATGACAAAAAATTGAAAAGACAAAAGAATTTAAAAAAAATGACAAAAGACAAAAACAAATTTGACAAGACAAAAAAAATATGACAAAAAAAAAATTATAAAAAATTTTGACAATGCAAAAATGACAAAAAAAATTTGACAAGACAAACAAATGGAACGAATTTAAAAAAAATTGACAAGACAAAAAATGAAAAAAATTGACCAAAAAAATTACAAAAAAAATTCAAAAAAAATTGACAGAAAATTTTGACAAAAAAATTTTTTACTATCCTATTCCATAAAATATAAAAACTACCCCTAAAATGTTCAGACTGCGCAAAATATATAAATATTGCGATCTCAAAAATTGTGAACATTTTGTTTGTTATCAAAAAAAAATTTGACAAAAAAATTAAAAAAAAATTGATAAAAACAAATTTTAGAAAAAATTATAAAAAAATTTTGAACTAAAAAAATTTTGGCCAAAAAATGTGTCCCTTTGTTTATTTGTTAAAGAAATATTAGTTTTTGGTAAATAACTCGTTTTTGAGTTTTCTTTAGAATTCGAAATTTACACATTTTCTCAAATATCTCGAATACGGTCCATTTTAGGAAAATTTTGTATAGGACAAAAATTATAGAAAATAATATTAGAAATAACTTTTATTTGAAGAATTTTCTTCTTCAAACGTAACTAACAGATATATTTCATAAAATATAAAAATCACTCCCCATAAAGTACCTCCCAGATGTTCCGACTCTGCCCAAAATATAATCAGTGCACCGCAAGCCAGAATAAAGCTTAAGTTTAAAATTTGGTGTGTTTTTCTCTTTATACGTTTTTGAATTTTCTTCAAAATTCGAAATTTACACATTTTGTTAAATTTCTCGAATACGGTCCATTTTAGGAAAATTTTGTATGATACAAAAATTATAGAGAATAATATTAGAAGTAACTTTTATTTGAAGAATTTTCTTCTCCAAATGTAAATAACAGATATATTCTTTAAAATATAAAAACGACTTCCTATAAAGTACCCTTTTCCAAACATAAATAATAGATATTTATTATATTCCATATTATATTTTAGGATACGCTGTTAAAATTTGACCGTCTAATTTCGGGACACCCTGTATTCCTTTGTAATATTATATTATTGCTTCATGTTGTTTTTGTTGATTTCATTTTGGTAAAATTCATTTTTTTGTTTATTTATTAGCTTTTGAAGATAATTTCGATATGATTAATATTCTTTATCTAGTTCTATGCTATAATTTTTTATTAGGTTTCGTTTTAATTTATCTCTGTTTTATAGATGTTATTAATCCATTAGTTATCCAATTTTTTCAAAATATTTACTGATTTTAAAGTCGCAAGCTGATAAAGTCAAATTAGGAGTTTCTAGAAATGTCACACTGCCATCTTTAAATATTCACTGTCTTAAAACTAATGAAGAAAAACATTTCATACTTACAGAAACATTTAAAAAACTGTTGTTAAAATATTTGTTTGAGAACAGCATTCCAAAATGTTTACTGATTTTAAAGTGGCAATCTGATAAAGTCAAATTATGCGTTTTTAGAAATGAGACATTGCTATCTTTAAATATTCACTATCTTAAAACTAATAAAGAAAAACATTTCATACTTACAGAAACATTTAAAAAACTGTTGTTAAAATATTTGTTTGAGAACAGCATTCCAAACTGTTTACTGATTTTAAAGTGGCGATCTGATAAAGTCAAATTATGCGTTTTTAGAAATGTGACATTGCTATCTTTAAATATTCACTGTCTTAAAACTAATAAAGAAAAACATTTCATACTTACAGAAACATTTAGAAAACTGTTGTTAAAATATTTGTTTGAGAACAGCATTTTAAAATGTTTATTGATTTTAAAGTTGCGATCTGATAAAGTCAAATTATGCGTTTTTAGAAATGAGACATT
>OV651834.1:3809581-3844581 GCA_927349885.1 Psylliodes chrysocephalus
GATATATCAGGGTAATTGAGTGTCTAATCCACGACCCTTCTTCAAACAGTTACAAGATAAAAAATTGGTTAGTTAACTATTTCATACTTGCTTCAGGAATAAGTCAGACCTACCTTAGGAGACGGTCCAAAAAACTGCGTACTGAGATTAGTATGATCAAACAACACGTTTTCTTTTTCGCTGATATACTGACTCAACAAAGGAGAAACTTCGTCACCAAAAAGTGACTGGTTGTCTTTCCAAATTTGTCTTTTTACTTCCGTGTCGGTATCTAAATACAATTCTTTGTCTCTCACTAAAACTTTTAAGTAACTATCTTCTATTTGAGAAATGTTTTTTAAAATTGTCATTACTATAGGCCTCATAGCTTTTACTCTAATAACTGGAAAACTTTTTACAAGAAGTTCTCTTAATTTTTGGTCGCGTTCTTTGCCTTCTTGTTTTCCAATATCGTTTATGTGGCTAATGAGTTTTTCTCTTAATTCCTATAATGAAAAATATCAAGCTAAATACCTTTAGTGTAGTTTAAAGGAGAGGAATTCAAAATCACCTCCAATTTAGGGTATTTAATATATACAGTTATATACAGACGCATGAACTTACGTGGCCATTATAAGACCTATGCAGTTGTCTGGGTACTAAAAACCTAAAAATTTACAGCTATCCACACATTCAAATAAACAGCATGTCTCAACATAACAGGAGCTATAAAAACCACACTAACCAGAGGCATGGAAGTCATTTTTAATATCACTTTCTTTGATATTTACATCAAAGAGGTTGCTCACGCCTCCTCATGGTTGGAATAGAACCTGGTGAGGCCAGACGTCGCTCAATACGTTCCCACTGCTTCAAGCGAACATGGAGCCCATCTCACCGAGATTATATATATATATATATATATATATATATATATATATATATATATATATATATATATATATATATATAAAAAGACTTTAGAAATTCTAATCACAGAAATGTCGGTAGATTGGACGAGAAGGCCTAATTTACTAGCTAAGACAGTGCTGTGCAATTATGAGCAACTCCAAAGTTGTCATGAACCTGAACAACCACCGTGGACTATCCTAGGAAGTTTTTTAGAACATTTGCATTTAGGTCGTTAAATAGTTGGTGATTTTAAATTAGAAATATCGAAATTTTGATTAATAATTGATGTGCTAGATGTATCACTGCTAATTTTTTTTCTAAAAATGTTTTGGCTTTTGTAATCGATAAATAAAATGAATATTTAAATGAGATACGGTACTGAACTTCATTATTATCAATCTCATGCAGAGAATAGTCTATGTCCAGTTGAATATTCTCAAAATCATTGACACAGTGTATTCTGGGGTGTAATTCGGCTAATAATGTGACTGAAGCGTCCTGACTATTATTATCTTCGAAAGAGATACGGTACTGAATTTCATCATTATCGATCTAAAGCTGAGAATAGTCTATGTCCTTTTGAATATTCTCAAAATCATTGACACGGTATATTTTGGGGTGTAATTTGGATAATAATGTGACTGAAGCGTCCTGACTATTATTATCTTCGAAAGAGATACGGTACTGAATTTCATCATTATCGATCTAAAGCTGAGAATAGTCTATGTCCTTTTGAATATTCTCAAAATCATTGACACAGTGTATTCTAGGGTGTAATTCGGCTAATAATATGACTGAAGCGTCCTGACTATTATTATCTTCGAAAGAGATACGGTACTGAATTTCATCATTATCGATCTAAAGCTGAGAATAGTCTATGTCCTTTTGAATATTCTCAAAATCATTGACACAGTGTATTCTGGGGTGTAATTCGGCTAATAATGTGACTGAAGCGTCCTGACTATTATTATCTTCGAAAGAGATACGGTACTGAATTTCATCATTATCGATCTAAAGCTGAGAATAGTCTATGTCCTTTTGAATATTCTCAAAATCATTGACACGGTATATTTTGGGGTGTAATTTGGATAATAATGTTACTGAAGCGTCCTGACTATTATTATCATATCCGTCGTTCATTTTATCAATGTATTTTTGGAAAATAGAAAAGCTCTTAATTTGCGTAATTATTATTATTAAGAACAATTTATATTTAAAATAAATAATATATAAATATAAATACATAAAGTTTAATTTATTTTTCAAATGTTCGATCAGAATATCTATTTAAAATAATAAATCAAATTTGTAAAACTAAATGCAAATATAATAAAATAGCAAGCAGTTTTCTTCAAATATCTCGAATACGGCCCATTTTACAGAAATAATGTATAGAGCAAGAATTATAGAGAATAACATTATAAACAACTTTTATTTGAAGAATATTCTTCTCCACACGTAAATAACAGATATATTCTATAAAATAGAAAAACGACCCCCCATAAAGTACACCCCAGATGTTCTGACTATGCCCAAAATTTAATCAGCTCACCGCAGGTCGTAATAAAGCTTAAGATTGAAATCGACCAAATATTTGTTTGGGCAAAATTATTTTTTGGCCATTTGTTTGGTCAAGTTTTTTTGCACAAATTTTTTTTTTACAATTTTTTTTGCACAATTTTTTTTATAATTTTTTTGGCCATTTTTTTGACAAAATTTTTCTGGGACCAAAGTTTTTTGGGCAATTTTTGTTATCAAATTTGTTTGGTTAAAATTTTTTTTGAGCAAAATTATTTTTCGCAACTTTTTTGACATTTCTTTTTGGGCCGAATATTTCTAGTATCAAATTTTATTTGGGCAAAATTATTTTTTAATTTTTTTTTGCACAATTTTTTTATTTTTTTTTGCACAATTTTTTTATTTTTTTTTGCACAATTTTTTTGGCCATTTTTTTGACAATTTTTTTTTTGGACCAAAATTTTTTGGACATTTTTTTACATTTTTTTTTTGGGCACATTTATTTTTTGGCCTTTTTTTTTGGACAAAATTATTTGGCAATTTTTTTTTACCCAATTTTTTTTACAATTTTTTTGGGTAAAATCATTTTTTTTACAATTTTTTGGTCAATTTTTTTTTATAATTTTTTGAGCCATTTTTTTTTTGACAAAATTTTTCTGGGACCAAATTTTTTTTGGGCAATTTTCTTCAAAATTCGAAATTTACACTTTTTCTCAAATATCTCGAATACGGTCCATTTTAGAGAAATTATGTGTGGGACAAAAATTACAGAGAATGACACAACAAACAACTTTTATTTGAACAACTTTCTTAAAAATTCAAATTTTGCACTTTTTCTCAAATTTCTCGAATACGGACCATTTTAGGAAAATTTTGTATAAAACAAATATTATAGAGAATAATATTACAAGCAACTTTTATTTGAAGAATTTCCTTCTTCAAGCATAAATAACAGATATATTGCATAAAGTAGAAAAACAACCTCCTATAAAATACCCTCAGATGTTCCGATTTAAAATTTGGTCTTTTCTTTTGTAATCTTTCAAGAATTATCCAGCATATACACCCACATGCACAAACATCATCGCAAAAATAGTCAAAACGTATTTATGACACCCCTAAACATAAAAATTAGTCAAAAAATCGAAGTCGAAAAAAATCATGATTCCTATACTTTTATTAAAAATATTAATATGAATATTTTTCAAAAAATACAAATCAAAAACTCATCAAGGACATTAGAATCTTCAAATTTACAATTTATCAAATAATAAAATATTAGAAATCACATAACCATTACATGACATTTTTATTATTATAAATAATAATAATTCTCTAATTAAAAAGGGTATTTAAACCTGCTCGTTGCTAGAGTATTAGTATACATAAAAACTATTTTTTTATAGTACTGATCCTACAGATTTTATTAATTATTTACCAAAATATACCTTATTATTAACTATTTACCTCTACAACTGACATGTGGAAATCCAATCTTCTAACTCCATGCAAATCTAGTAACGGTAACATAGGTCTGAGAGATGGCAAAAGAATTCCATTAGTTACCTGTAAATAAAAGAAAAACTTTGTAAGATTCAGTCATTTAATTGTATACAATAGCCAACTAATTATATTCCCTCAAAGCATAGCAGCTGAGCTAAAAGATTTAGAATAAGCTCAAAGTGACTATTTATGAGATTAGTGACTCTCAAAGCATTATAAGTTCAGATTGTTACTAAGATATTTATTTAGAAAATGCTCAGTGACTATTATGAACTTTCAAAGAGCTTTGGCCATTATATTATAAGTTAAGATTCATACTAAGATATTTAGAAAGTGCTCCAAGTGACTATTGTAAGATTAGTGACTCTCAAAGGCATTATAAGTTCAGATTGTTACTAAGATATTTATTTGGAAATATGCACAGTGACTATTATGAACTTTCAAAGACCTTTGACCATTATATTATAAGTTAAGATTCATACTAAGATATTTAGAAAATGCTCCAAGTGACTATTGTAAGATTAGTGACTCTCAAAGACCATCGAGCATTATAAGTTCAGATTGTTACTAAGATATTTATTTAGAAAATGTTCAGTGACTATTATAAACTTTCAAAGACCTTTGACCATTATTTTATAAGTTAAGATTCATACTAAGATATTTAGAAAGTGCTCCAAGTGACTATTGTAAGATTAGTGACTCTCAAAGACCATACAGCATTATAAGTTCAGATTGTTACTAAGACATTTATTTAGAAAATGCTCAGTGAGTATTATGAACTTTCAAAGACCTTTGACCATTATATTATAAGTTCAGATTCATACTAAGATATTTAGAAAATGCTCCAAGTGACTATTGTAAGATTAGTGACTCTCAAAGGCATTATAAGTTCAGATTGTTACTAAGATATTTATTTAGAAAATACTCAGTGACTATTATGAACTTTCAAAGACCTTTGACCATTATATTATAAGTTAAGATTCATACTAAGATATTTAGAAAGTGCTCCAAGTGACTATTGTAAGATTAGTGACTCTCAAAGGCATTATAAGTTCAGATTGTTACTAAGATATTTATTTAGAAAATGCTCAGTGACTATTATAAACTTTCAAAGACCTCTGACCATTATATTATAAGTTCAGATTCATACTAAGATATTTAGAAAATGCTCCAAGTGACTATTGTAAGATTAGTGACTCTCACAAACCATCGAGCATTATAAGTTGAGATTGTAACTAAGATATTTATTTAGAAAATGCTCAGTGACTATTATGAACTTTCAAAGACCTTTGACCATTATATTATAAGTTAAGATTCATACTAAGATATTTAGAAAGTGCTCCAAGTGACTATTGTAAGATTAGTAACTCTCAAAGGCATTATAAGTTCAGATTGTTACTAAGATATTTATTTAGAAAATGCTCAGTAACTATTATAAACTTTCAAAGACCTCTGACCATTATATTATAAGTTCAGATTCATACTAAGATATTTAGAAAATGCTCCAAGTGACTATTGTAAGATTAGTGACTCTCACAAACCATCGAGCATTATAAGTTGAGATTGTAACTAAGATATTTATTTAGAAAATGCTCAGTGACTATTATGAACTTTCAAAGACCTTTGACCATTATATTATAAGTTAAGATTCATACTAAGATATTTAGAAAGTGCTCCAAGTGACTATTGTAAGATTAGTGACTCTCAAAGGCATTATAAGTTCAGATTGTTACTAAGGTATTTATTTAGAAAATGCTCAGTGACTATTATAAACTTTCAAAGACCTTTAACCATTATATTATAAGTTCAGATTCATATTAAGATATTTAGAAAACGCTCCAAGTGACTATTGTAAGATTAGTGACTCTCAAAGACCATCGATCATTATAAGTTCAAATTGTTACTAAGATATTTATTTAGAAAATGCTCAGTGACTATTATGAACTTTCAAAGACCTCTGACCATTATATTATAAGTTCAGATTCATATTAAGATATTTAGAAAACGCTCCAAGTGACTATTGTAATATTAGTGACTCTTAAAGACTATTGAGCATTATAAGTTCAGATTGTCACTAAGATATTTATTTAGAAAATGTTCAAAGTGACTATTATGAACTTTCAAAGACCTTTGACCATTATATTATAAGTTCAGATTCATATTAAGATATTTAGAAAATGCTCCAAGTGACTATTGTAAGATTAGTGACTCTCAAAGACCATCGAGCATTATAAGTTCAGATTCTTACTAAGATATTTATTTAGAAAATGCTCAGTGACTATTATGAACTTTCAAAGACCTTTGACCATTATATTATAAGTTCAGATTCATATTAAGATATTTAGAAAATGCTCCAAGTGACTATTGTAAGATTAGTGACTCTCAAAGGCATTATAAGTTCAGATTGTTACTAAGGTATTTATTTAGAAAATGCTCAGTGACTATTATGAACTTTCAAAGACCTTTGACCATTATTTTATAAGTTAAGATTCATACTAAGATATTTAGAAAGTGCTCCAAGTGACTATTGTAAGATTAGTGACTCTCAAAGGCATTATAAGTTCAGATTGTTACTAAGGTATTTATTTAGAAAATGCTCAGTGACTATTATGAACTTTCAAAGACCTTTGACCATTATAATATAAATTTAGATTCATACTAAGATATTTAGAAAGTGCTCCAAGTGACTATTGTAAGATTAGTGACTCTCAAAGACCATCGAGCATTATAAGTTCAGATTGTTACTAAGATATTTATTTAGAAAATGTTCAGTGACTATTATAAACTTTCAAAGACCTTTGACCATTATTTTATAAGTTAAGATTCATACTAAGATATTTAGAAAGTGCTCCAAGTGACTATTGTAAGATTAGTGACTCTCAAAGACCATACAGCATTATAAGTTCAGATTGTTACTAAGATATTTATTTAGAAAATGTTCAGTGACTATTATAAACTTTCAAAGACCTTTGACCATTATTTTATAAGTTAAGATTCATACTAAGATATTTAGAAAGTGCTCCAAGTGACTATTGTAAGATTAGTGACTCTCAAAGACCATACAGCATTATAAGTTCAGATTGTTACTAAGACATTTATTTAGAAAATGCTCAGTGAGTATTATGAACTTTCAAAGACCTTTGACCATTATATTATAAGTTCAGATTCATACTAAGATATTTAGAAAATGCTCCAAGTGACTATTGTAAGATTAGTGACTCTCAAAGGCATTATAAGTTCAGATTGTTACTAAGATATTTATTTAGAAAATACTCAGTGACTATTATGAACTTTCAAAGACCTTTGACCATTATATTATAAGTTAAGATTCATACTAAGATATTTAGAAAGTGCTCCAAGTGACTATTGTAAGATTAGTGACTCTCAAAGGCATTATAAGTTCAGATTGTTACTAAGATATTTATTTAGAAAATGCTCAGTAACTATTATAAACTTTCAAAGACCTCTGACCATTATATTATAAGTTCAGATTCATACTAAGATATTTAGAAAATGCTCCAAGTGACTATTGTAAGATTAGTGACTCTCACAAACCATCGAGCATTATAAGTTGAGATTGTAACTAAGATATTTATTTAGAAAATGCTCAGTGACTATTATGAACTTTCAAAGACCTTTGACCATTATATTATAAGTTAAGATTCATACTAAGATATTTAGAAAGTGCTCCAAGTGACTATTGTAAGATTAGTGACTCTCAAAGGCATTATAAGTTCAGATTGTTACTAAGGTATTTATTTAGAAAATGCTCAGTGACTATTATAAACTTTCAAAGACCTTTAACCATTATATTATAAGTTCAGATTCATATTAAGATATTTAGAAAACGCTCCAAGTGACTATTGTAAGATTAGTGACTCTCAAAGACCATCGATCATTATAAGTTCAGATTGTTACTAAGATATTTATTTAGAAAATGCTCAGTGACTATTATGAACTTTCAAAGACCTCTGACCATTATATTATAAGTTCAGATTCATATTAAGATATTTAGAAAACGCTCCAAGTGACTATTGTAATATTAGTGACTCTTAAAGACTATTGAGCATTATAAGTTCAGATTGTCACTAAGATATTTATTTAGAAAATGTTCAAAGTGACTATTATGAACTTTCAAAGACCTTTGACCATTATATTATAAGTTCAGATTCATATTAAGATATTTAGAAAATGCTCCAAGTGACTATTGTAAGATTAGTGACTCTCAAAGACCATCGAGCATTATAAGTTCAGATTCTTACTAAGATATTTATTTAGAAAATGCTCAGTGACTATTATGAACTTTCAAAGACCTTTGACCATTATATTATAAGTTCAGATTCATATTAAGATATTTAGAAAATGCTCCAAGTGACTATTGTAAGATTAGTGACTCTCAAAGGCATTATAAGTTCAGATTGTTACTAAGGTATTTATTTAGAAAATGCTCAGTGACTATTATGAACTTTCAAAGACCTTTGACCATTATTTTATAAGTTAAGATTCATACTAAGATATTTAGAAAGTGCTCCAAGTGACTATTGTAAGATTAGTGACTCTCAAAGGCATTATAAGTTCAGATTGTTACTAAGGTATTTATTTAGAAAATGCTCAGTGACTATTATGAACTTTCAAAGACCTTTGACCATTATAATATAAATTTAGATTCATACTAAGATATTTAGAAAGTGCTCCAAGTGACTATTGTAAGATTAGTGACTCTCAAAGACCATCGAGCATTATAAGTTCAGATTGTTACTAAGATATTTATTTAGAAAATGTTCAGTGACTATTATAAACTTTCAAAGACCTTTGACCATTATTTTATAAGTTAAGATTCATACTAAGATATTTAGAAAGTGCTCCAAGTGACTATTGTAAGATTAGTGACTCTCAAAGACCATACAGCATTATAAGTTCAGATTGTTACTAAGATATTTATTTAGAAAATGTTCAGTGACTATTATAAACTTTCAAAGACCTTTGACCATTATTTTATAAGTTAAGATTCATACTAAGATATTTAGAAAGTGCTCCAAGTGACTATTGTAAGATTAGTGACTCTCAAAGACCATACAGCATTATAAGTTCAGATTGTTACTAAGACATTTATTTAGAAAATGCTCAGTGAGTATTATGAACTTTCAAAGACCTTTGACCATTATATTATAAGTTCAGATTCATACTAAGATATTTAGAAAATGCTCCAAGTGACTATTGTAAGATTAGTGACTCTCAAAGGCATTATAAGTTCAGATTGTTACTAAGATATTTATTTAGAAAATACTCAGTGACTATTATGAACTTTCAAAGACCTTTGACCATTATATTATAAGTTAAGATTCATACTAAGATATTTAGAAAGTGCTCCAAGTGACTATTGTAAGATTAGTGACTCTCAAAGGCATTATAAGTTCAGATTGTTACTAAGATATTTATTTAGAAAATGCTCAGTAACTATTATAAACTTTCAAAGACCTCTGACCATTATATTATAAGTTCAGATTCATACTAAGATATTTAGAAAATGCTCCAAGTGACTATTGTAAGATTAGTGACTCTCACAAACCATCGAGCATTATAAGTTGAGATTGTAACTAAGATATTTATTTAGAAAATGCTCAGTGACTATTATGAACTTTCAAAGACCTTTGACCATTATATTATAAGTTAAGATTCATACTAAGATATTTAGAAAGTGCTCCAAGTGACTATTGTAAGATTAGTGACTCTCAAAGGCATTATAAGTTCAGATTGTTACTAAGGTATTTATTTAGAAAATGCTCAGTGACTATTATAAACTTTCAAAGACCTTTAACCATTATATTATAAGTTCAGATTCATATTAAGATATTTAGAAAACGCTCCAAGTGACTATTGTAAGATTAGTGACTCTCAAAGACCATCGATCATTATAAGTTCAGATTGTTACTAAGATATTTATTTAGAAAATGCTCAGTGACTATTATGAACTTTCAAAGACCTCTGACCATTATATTATAAGTTCAGATTCATATTAAGATATTTAGAAAACGCTCCAAGTGACTATTGTAATATTAGTGACTCTTAAAGACTATTGAGCATTATAAGTTCAGATTGTCACTAAGATATTTATTTAGAAAATGTTCAAAGTGACTATTATGAACTTTCAAAGACCTTTGACCATTATATTATAAGTTCAGATTCATATTAAGATATTTAGAAAATGCTCCAAGTGACTATTGTAAGATTAGTGACTCTCAAAGACCATCGAGCATTATAAGTTCAGATTCTTACTAAGATATTTATTTAGAAAATGCTCAGTGACTATTATGAACTTTCAAAGACCTTTGACCATTATATTATAAGTTCAGATTCATATTAAGATATTTAGAAAATGCTCCAAGTGACTATTGTAAGATTAGTGACTCTCAAAGGCATTATAAGTTCAGATTGTTACTAAGGTATTTATTTAGAAAATGCTCAGTGACTATTATGAACTTTCAAAGACCTTTGACCATTATTTTATAAGTTAAGATTCATACTAAGATATTTAGAAAGTGCTCCAAGTGACTATTGTAAGATTAGTGACTCTCAAAGGCATTATAAGTTCAGATTGTTACTAAGGTATTTATTTAGAAAATGCTCAGTGACTATTATGAACTTTCAAAGACCTTTGACCATTATAATATAAATTTAGATTCATACTAAGATATTTAGAAAGTGCTCCAAGTGACTATTGTAAGATTAGTGACTCTCAAAGACCATCGAGCATTATAAGTTCAGATTGTTACTAAGATATTTATTTAGAAAATGTTCAGTGACTATTATAAACTTTCAAAGACCTTTGACCATTATTTTATAAGTTAAGATTCATACTAAGATATTTAGAAAGTGCTCCAAGTGACTATTGTAAGATTAGTGACTCTCAAAGACCATACAGCATTATAAGTTCAGATTGTTACTAAGATATTTATTTAGAAAATGTTCAGTGACTATTATAAACTTTCAAAGACCTTTGACCATTATTTTATAAGTTAAGATTCATACTAAGATATTTAGAAAGTGCTCCAAGTGACTATTGTAAGATTAGTGACTCTCAAAGACCATACAGCATTATAAGTTCAGATTGTTACTAAGACATTTATTTAGAAAATGCTCAGTGAGTATTATGAACTTTCAAAGACCTTTGACCATTATATTATAAGTTCAGATTCATACTAAGATATTTAGAAAATGCTCCAAGTGACTATTGTAAGATTAGTGACTCTCAAAGGCATTATAAGTTCAGATTGTTACTAAGATATTTATTTAGAAAATACTCAGTGACTATTATGAACTTTCAAAGACCTTTGACCATTATATTATAAGTTAAGATTCATACTAAGATATTTAGAAAGTGCTCCAAGTGACTATTGTAAGATTAGTGACTCTCAAAGGCATTATAAGTTCAGATTGTTACTAAGATATTTATTTAGAAAATGCTCAGTGACTATTATAAACTTTCAAAGACCTCTGACCATTATATTATAAGTTCAGATTCATACTAAGATATTTAGAAAATGCTCCAAGTGACTATTGTAAGATTAGTGACTCTCACAAACCATCGAGCATTATAAGTTGAGATTGTAACTAAGATATTTATTTAGAAAATGCTCAGTGACTATTATGAACTTTCAAAGACCTTTGACCATTATATTATAAGTTAAGATTCATACTAAGATATTTAGAAAGTGCTCCAAGTGACTATTGTAAGATTAGTAACTCTCAAAGGCATTATAAGTTCAGATTGTTACTAAGATATTTATTTAGAAAATGCTCAGTAACTATTATAAACTTTCAAAGACCTCTGACCATTATATTATAAGTTCAGATTCATACTAAGATATTTAGAAAATGCTCCAAGTGACTATTGTAAGATTAGTGACTCTCACAAACCATCGAGCATTATAAGTTGAGATTGTAACTAAGATATTTATTTAGAAAATGCTCAGTGACTATTATGAACTTTCAAAGACCTTTGACCATTATATTATAAGTTAAGATTCATACTAAGATATTTAGAAAGTGCTCCAAGTGACTATTGTAAGATTAGTGACTCTCAAAGGCATTATAAGTTCAGATTGTTACTAAGGTATTTATTTAGAAAATGCTCAGTGACTATTATAAACTTTCAAAGACCTTTAACCATTATATTATAAGTTCAGATTCATATTAAGATATTTAGAAAACGCTCCAAGTGACTATTGTAAGATTAGTGACTCTCAAAGACCATCGATCATTATAAGTTCAGATTGTTACTAAGATATTTATTTAGAAAATGCTCAGTGACTATTATGAACTTTCAAAGACCTCTGACCATTATATTATAAGTTCAGATTCATATTAAGATATTTAGAAAACGCTCCAAGTGACTATTGTAATATTAGTGACTCTTAAAGACTATTGAGCATTATAAGTTCAGATTGTCACTAAGATATTTATTTAGAAAATGTTCAAAGTGACTATTATGAACTTTCAAAGACCTTTGACCATTATATTATAAGTTCAGATTCATATTAAGATATTTAGAAAATGCTCCAAGTGACTATTGTAAGATTAGTGACTCTCAAAGACCATCGAGCATTATAAGTTCAGATTCTTACTAAGATATTTATTTAGAAAATGCTCAGTGACTATTATGAACTTTCAAAGACCTTTGACCATTATATTATAAGTTCAGATTCATATTAAGATATTTAGAAAATGCTCCAAGTGACTATTGTAAGATTAGTGACTCTCAAAGGCATTATAAGTTCAGATTGTTACTAAGGTATTTATTTAGAAAATGCTCAGTGACTATTATGAACTTTCAAAGACCTTTGACCATTATTTTATAAGTTAAGATTCATACTAAGATATTTAGAAAGTGCTCCAAGTGACTATTGTAAGATTAGTGACTCTCAAAGGCATTATAAGTTCAGATTGTTACTAAGGTATTTATTTAGAAAATGCTCAGTGACTATTATGAACTTTCAAAGACCTTTGACCATTATAATATAAATTTAGATTCATACTAAGATATTTAGAAAGTGCTCCAAGTGACTATTGTAAGATTAGTGACTCTCAAAGACCATCGAGCATTATAAGTTCAGATTGTTACTAAGATATTTATTTAGAAAATGTTCAGTGACTATTATAAACTTTCAAAGACCTTTGACCATTATTTTATAAGTTAAGATTCATACTAAGATATTTAGAAAGTGCTCCAAGTGACTATTGTAAGATTAGTGACTCTCAAAGACCATACAGCATTATAAGTTCAGATTGTTACTAAGATATTTATTTAGAAAATGTTCAGTGACTATTATAAACTTTCAAAGACCTTTGACCATTATTTTATAAGTTAAGATTCATACTAAGATATTTAGAAAGTGCTCCAAGTGACTATTGTAAGATTAGTGACTCTCAAAGACCATACAGCATTATAAGTTCAGATTGTTACTAAGACATTTATTTAGAAAATGCTCAGTGAGTATTATGAACTTTCAAAGACCTTTGACCATTATATTATAAGTTCAGATTCATACTAAGATATTTAGAAAATGCTCCAAGTGACTATTGTAAGATTAGTGACTCTCAAAGGCATTATAAGTTCAGATTGTTACTAAGATATTTATTTAGAAAATACTCAGTGACTATTATGAACTTTCAAAGACCTTTGACCATTATATTATAAGTTAAGATTCATACTAAGATATTTAGAAAGTGCTCCAAGTGACTATTGTAAGATTAGTGACTCTCAAAGGCATTATAAGTTCAGATTGTTACTAAGATATTTATTTAGAAAATGTTCAGTGACTATTATAAACTTTCAAAGACCTCTGACCATTATATTATAAGTTCAGATTCATACTAAGATATTTAGAAAATGCTCCAAGTGACTATTGTAAGATTAGTGACTCTCACAAACCATCGAGCATTATAAGTTGAGATTGTAACTAAGATATTTATTTAGAAAATGCTCAGTGACTATTATGAACTTTCAAAGACCTTTGACCATTATATTATAAGTTAAGATTCATACTAAGATATTTAGAAAGTGCTCCAAGTGACTATTGTAAGATTAGTAACTCTCAAAGGCATTATAAGTTCAGATTGTTACTAAGATATTTATTTAGAAAATGCTCAGTAACTATTATAAACTTTCAAAGACCTCTGACCATTATATTATAAGTTCAGATTCATACTAAGATATTTAGAAAATGCTCCAAGTGACTATTGTAAGATTAGTGACTCTCACAAACCATCGAGCATTATAAGTTGAGATTGTAACTAAGATATTTATTTAGAAAATGCTCAGTGACTATTATGAACTTTCAAAGACCTTTGACCATTATATTATAAGTTAAGATTCATACTAAGATATTTAGAAAGTGCTCCAAGTGACTATTGTAAGATTAGTGACTCTCAAAGGCATTATAAGTTCAGATTGTTACTAAGGTATTTATTTAGAAAATGCTCAGTGACTATTATAAACTTTCAAAGACCTTTAACCATTATATTATAAGTTCAGATTCATATTAAGATATTTAGAAAACGCTCCAAGTGACTATTGTAAGATTAGTGACTCTCAAAGACCATCGATCATTATAAGTTCAGATTGTTACTAAGATATTTATTTAGAAAATGCTCAGTGACTATTATGAACTTTCAAAGACCTCTGACCATTATATTATAAGTTCAGATTCATATTAAGATATTTAGAAAACGCTCCAAGTGACTATTGTAATATTAGTGACTCTTAAAGACTATTGAGCATTATAAGTTCAGATTGTCACTAAGATATTTATTTAGAAAATGTTCAAAGTGACTATTATGAACTTTCAAAGACCTTTGACCATTATATTATAAGTTCAGATTCATATTAAGATATTTAGAAAATGCTCCAAGTGACTATTGTAAGATTAGTGACTCTCAAAGACCATCGAGCATTATAAGTTCAGATTCTTACTAAGATATTTATTTAGAAAATGCTCAGTGACTATTATGAACTTTCAAAGACCTTTGACCATTATATTATAAGTTCAGATTCATATTAAGATATTTAGAAAATGCTCCAAGTGACTATTGTAAGATTAGTGACTCTCAAAGGCATTATAAGTTCAGATTGTTACTAAGGTATTTATTTAGAAAATGCTCAGTGACTATTATGAACTTTCAAAGACCTTTGACCATTATTTTATAAGTTAAGATTCATACTAAGATATTTAGAAAGTGCTCCAAGTGACTATTGTAAGATTAGTGACTCTCAAAGGCATTATAAGTTCAGATTGTTACTAAGGTATTTATTTAGAAAATGCTCAGTGACTATTATGAACTTTCAAAGACCTTTGACCATTATAATATAAATTTAGATTCATACTAAGATATTTAGAAAGTGCTCCAAGTGACTATTGTAAGATTAGTGACTCTCAAAGACCATCGAGCATTATAAGTTCAGATTGTTACTAAGATATTTATTTAGAAAATGCTCAGTGACTATTATGAACTTTCAAAGACCTTTGACCATTATATTATAAGTTAAGATTCATACTAAGATATTTAGAAAGTGCTCCAAGTGACTATTGTAAGATTAGTGACTCTCAAAGGCATTATAAGTTCAGATTGTTACTAAGGTATTTATTTAGAAAATGCTCAGTGACTATTATAAACTTTCAAAGACCTTTAACCATTATATTATAAGTTCAGATTCATATTAAGATATTTAGAAAACGCTCCAAGTGACTATTGTAAGATTAGTGACTCTCAAAGACCATCGATCATTATAAGTTCAGATTGTTACTAAGATATTTATTTAGAAAATGCTCAGTGACTATTATGAACTTTCAAAGACCTCTGACCATTATATTATAAGTTCAGATTCATATTAAGATATTTAGAAAACGCTCCAAGTGACTATTGTAATATTAGTGACTCTTAAAGACTATTGAGCATTATAAGTTCAGATTGTCACTAAGATATTTATTTAGAAAATGTTCAAAGTGACTATTATGAACTTTCAAAGACCTTTGACCATTATATTATAAGTTCAGATTCATATTAAGATATTTAGAAAATGCTCCAAGTGACTATTGTAAGATTAGTGACTCTCAAAGACCATCGAGCATTATAAGTTCAGATTCTTACTAAGATATTTATTTAGAAAATGCTCAGTGACTATTATGAACTTTCAAAGACCTTTGACCATTATATTATAAGTTCAGATTCATATTAAGATATTTAGAAAATGCTCCAAGTGACTATTGTAAGATTAGTGACTCTCAAAGGCATTATAAGTTCAGATTGTTACTAAGGTATTTATTTAGAAAATGCTCAGTGACTATTATGAACTTTCAAAGACCTTTGACCATTATTTTATAAGTTAAGATTCATACTAAGATATTTAGAAAGTGCTCCAAGTGACTATTGTAAGATTAGTGACTCTCAAAGGCATTATAAGTTCAGATTGTTACTAAGGTATTTATTTAGAAAATGCTCAGTGACTATTATGAACTTTCAAAGACCTTTGACCATTATAATATAAATTTAGATTCATACTAAGATATTTAGAAAGTGCTCCAAGTGACTATTGTAAGATTAGTGACTCTCAAAGACCATCGAGCATTATAAGTTCAGATTGTTACTAAGATATTTATTTAGAAAATGCTCAGTGACTATTATGAACTTTCAAAGACCTTTGACCATTATATTATAAGTTAAGATTCATACTAAGATATTTAGAAAGTGCTCCAAGTGACTATTGTAAGATTAGTGACTCTCAAAGGCATTATAAGTTCAGATTGTTACTAAGGTATTTATTTAGAAAATGCTCAGTGACTATTATGAACTTTCAAAGACCTTTGACCATTATAATATAAATTTAGATTCATACTAAGATATTTAGAAAGTGCTCCAAGTGACTATTGTAAGATTAGTGACTCTCAAAGACCATCGAGCATTATAAGTTCAGATTGTTACTAAGATATTTATTTAGAAAATGCTCAGTGACTATTATGAACTTTCAAAGACCTTTGACCATTATATTATAAGTTAAGATTCATACTAAGATATTTAGAAAGTGCTCCAAGTGACTATTGTAAGATTAGTGACTCTCAAAGGCATTATAAGTTCAGATTGTTACTAAGATATTTATTTAGAAAATGCTCAGTGACTATTATAAACTTTCAAAGACCTCTGACCATTATATTATAAGTTCAGATTCATACTAAGATATTTAGAAAATGCTCCAAGTGACTATTGTAAGATTAGTGACTCTCAAAGACCATTGAGCATTATAAGTTCAGATTGTTACTAAGATATTTATTTAGAAAATGCACAGTGACTATTATGAACTTTCAAAGACCTTCGACCATTATATTATAAGTCCAGATTCATACTAACATATTTAGAAAACTCTCCAAGTGACTGTTGTAAGATTAGTGACTCTCAAAGAGCTTTGATCATTATAAGTTCAGATTCATACTAAGATATTTAGAAAGCGCTCAAAGTAACTTTCAAAGACCTTTGACCATTATATTATTAATTTATTTTTAAGCTCAGATTCATATAGTTATTGGTAAATGTATTAAATGTTCATTAAATTAAGGGTAGTAGCAGTAATGTTGTTTGTAACCTCTAATTTGTGCAAAATTTATGGAAAATTCTGTTAAAACTATACCAAACTACAACATAATATAATAAAACAGAAAATAGTTTTACCTGAAACTCTTCGATAGCTTTTAGAGGGTCTGTACAACTAGTTAATGCATGTTTCAAATAATTTGGACCATGTACTTTCAAAGCTTCCAGTGGAAAATCAGTACCAGTACTACTTCTAGGTGGAAAAGACATGTTTGCTAATTAGTTAGAGGTCTCCAGAAAACACATGCCATAAAAATATAGTAAGTTTTTAATAAATAACACGTTAATAAAATTAGAAAGTTTAAAGTATCAAATGCAAATGAATACAAATAATAAGATTGTAAACATTAAACATTCTTCTTTTAATAATTTAATGTCATAGTAGTCGTACAGCATACAGCCACTCATGGGAAAAAGAAGATTTGTATGCTTCCAATGATGTATATAGTTATATAGACTGATCATTAGGATGGGCCGATAGAATTCAAGACGATTAAAAAAATATGAATCAGAATCTTACAATTTATTAAGACCACCATTTCAGTGTATTTTACGTGAAAAAATTGGTTAAGGATGTAATTTTTTTATATATGCTGTGTTTTTCTGTAAATAAAGTGTGAATTCGACAAAATGGGCATCGGTTAGTTATGCATTCGATATGTGCCCAGAAAACACAAACATATAACATACAGGGTGTTCCATTTCAGACGAGCCACTCCGTATAAACCCTTTCGCGGACAAGACTGCTGTGACCGTCATTAATTAGATCCTTGTTTGGGACATGACGGTCACAGCCGTCCACATTATTCTGAACGTTAGAACCAAGACGGTCGCGACCATAGACATATAACCAAGACAGATAGGATTATTTACAAAATTTTTGAAGAATGAACGGTGGTGTTCGCGGTAGAAACTCAATAATCGGATTGAACATTGATGCCAAGTTTACGTGCTTTTAACTATAGATATATATAACCAATACAGATTACACAATTTCTGAAATTAACGCGGACGATCCTCGACAGAAATGCAATATTTGGATAAAATTAAAATATTGATGCCAAGTTTGCGATGTTTTTAACTGTAGTAATGTTATTGCGTTTGCTTGAATTACTGTTGTCTTTAAATTGTCCAAAAAAAAAATAATGTCTGACAACAGCGGAAGTAGAGTAGACCGCAATTGTGGAGGGTCGTATATTGTTTCATTCATAAAAATTCCTTCGATACAGTACTGGTCCAGGAGCCAGTGAATTTTTTCGTACTTGTTTTCCCGGTCTGTGTATATTTAAATAATCTATTCCCGGTGAACTGTATATTTAAAATGAAACGCCATTCTATTAACAAAAGCAAGCCAGATTGAATTCGCGCATTACGTCACATCGATACAAGTGAGATTGTTTACAAAGTGCCTTTGCAGGCCTATTTTGCCCATTTCATGTATTTGTTTTTAAATCATGTTAAATTACTATTTTTGAAACTCAACAAGGAGAAAATCCAATTAACTCTTCCGTTGTATATATATATATATATATATATATATAAGAATTAACTGAAGTTTTATTAGTAAAGTATTTTAATGTAATTTACAGAAAATAGCTAGGTATGTATTTGTTTTTAAATAATTTGATAATTTATGAAAAAAGGGAGTAAAAGTGGAATGACCAGTGGCCAGTAGGTCAGTCAATACAAAGTATCATATATTTCTATTATAACATAACTAAAATACCTACATCTTTTAATCATAAGGACATAAGTTAAAAACCATTTTAATATATGCATTAGAATGAAGTAATAATAACTTAAAGAGACGAGGTCTTAAAGTAATAGCTGGTACAGCATGTTTTTTAAACGTTTCCTCATTGCTGCTAGAATGAAATCACTTACTATGAAATGTGCTCTAAAAACGGCATTTATAGCAGTCAGTGTTCAGTCTTAGGATCTCTTCCTAAAGCCCTCATCCAAGCTGCATACATATTAAAAAATAATTAAAAAAAAAAACATTATATAGCTATATTGTTTTCGGTTCTGGTTGCCCTAAAAGCCGACAATTTGGCTCAGATAGCTAAAACCCAAAAGTCACACCCAGAACCAGGACGTATTGCTATCCTTTTAAGTAAAAAATAACTATAAATAACTTACCTGAAAAATGAAGGCGTCTAACTTTACACCAAAAAAACCATACACTTTTTCCCATTGTTGCAAGCACCCGATGACGATTAGGTGGATATCAACTAGAAGCATGTACTTAATGGTTATAAAGCTTATTTTAACACAAAAAGAATAAAGCACTAGTCGAAAAGCAGCAATCAAATATAAATAGACCACAATATTAAAATTCAAATTAAAAACTATTACTATAAAAGACAAATACTCTCAAAGCGCAAAAGATCAAAACCAAATAAAATGAATAACTATAATAATTTAAAAATCACACTAAAATTGCAAAAACTATTACTGTAAAATCATGAGATTACATCAATAATGCATATGCGTCGGGTATATCGCAAATGTCAAAAGTACAGTGTTTTCATGCAAATTTAGCTATGTTTTTAGCACTATTATAGGACCATTTCTACCACGCGCATCCAACGATATTGGCGTTCCACAGTTCACTGTAATTTCCTCACACCTCTAGTATAAATGATTTGACATAACGAAACTAACAATAATTATAATTAATGTACAGTAATAAGTGATTCGTGAATTCTAAATAAAACAATTATTATATAAAAGTGTAAAAGGAAATGTAATTTATTTCCCTATTTTCTTCTGTAATATCTTCAATTATTATGTTTAATTTCTATAAATAAACCAACTGGTTAGGTGAAACATTGTGATATAAGATTTTATTTATGTGTCCTATGCGTACACTTTAATATACAAAACACCTGGAACATTCTTTAAATAATTGTGGTCGTAGAAATAATTGTGTACATAACTCGTTTGAAAGTGTATATTATGCACTTGCCAAATATATTATCCATACAGATTAATCAGACTATTTTTTTACTTAACTTCAGTACATCTCTTACTACTAAAACTATTTTTATCAATGAAAAAAAAAGGGCCGTGTTCTCGTATGTTTTGACGCATTTTCGGCCTCAGCCCATCGGATCCCCCTCTAAATATATATGAATTTTGCTTAGAATTGCTAATCCTACAATTCTCTATTCGTGCTTGCTGACTGGGAAAATAAATACCGAAAATCGTCACTGTCTCCTGGACTATACAATAGATGATGATAAGAACTTCACAACAAATACACTTTTATGAATGGCTAGTTGGGGATGTGGGCTGTATCAAATTATACTGCAAACATTAAAAAAATTATCGATGAGTCTGAGTATCAGTCTTCTCATTGAACGTGCTTTTTTATTTTTCAATGAACATGATAGTGCATTACTTTTTTGTTGTTATTATTAACTATTTTTAAATCTTACGTGACATGCCGTTGTGGCTGGATAAAAGTTTGTGTTTATTTTTCAAACACCTTCGTTTGGTAGGTAGGAACAAGTACGTACTAGTAATATTAGTTATTTTGTTATTAGTTTATTATTAGTACCTATGTATTACCAGTTAAATAGTAAAATAGATACATATAATGATAAATTAACTGTGGATTATTTCATTTACGTTGCGTTACGTGGCTTCCGTGTGGGTAGCTCGCTGTTTATTCCAAAATTAACAAAGCGACCACAGCTCTAGCACCTCATAGCGACCCCCTGGGGTAACACTAAAGTAAATAATTTGCCACGTTATTTGTATCATTATTTTGATATATACACCCAATTTTTCCTCCTAAAGATCCAACTTTAAAGTTTTATAATTAACTCTATTTAGAAATAATTCTTTTCTCATTACACTTTTCAATTTGAAAACATATTTTATGAAAAATTATAATGAATTTGATTTAGAACTAAAGTCTTTGTATAAAAACATGTAATTTTGATTAAAGGTGATAATCTTTATATAATTTTTATTCCTTTTATAAAAATAATAGTTATTTAACACCCCATTCGTACAAACGCCTACAAAATATCAAATTCGCATATTCCAGACATAAAATTTCACTCTCCTGCTACATAACTATCTCTTTTAATATTCCTGCTGTTATCCCTTCGACTCTCCACCACCTGTTTAAAAATTCCTAACCCACCCCTCGGCTACACGGAGAAATTGGCCATATACACAAAATATCCATAATGCAATTGCGTGGGGAGTGGGGAAAGCATTAGGGGCACAAGCGCAGTAGTGACGGGCGCTATTGCCAGTTGGTTTGCGTTGTTCTGTGGTTTGCGTCCTTGTTAAGAAGTTCATCATTATGAATTTTTATTGTTTAAACACGCGATTCAAATAGACAATTTAGTGATAAAAATAATTGTGAATTATTCAGACACTACTTTTGTGTGCAACAATTTATTGAATATGGAGTATTAAAGGATCTTTAGGTGAGACACAAAAGATTTCTTCGGTTTCTTACATAGGGGTGGAATAAATTGGAGGTGATTAAATGTATACTGTGTTAAATTTTCTATTATTGAATTTAGTTAGAATCAAAATATTGATTTTTATACAATTATTGTTTGGTATTGAATTTAATTATTATTCTTTTGTGGTTAAATATTAATAGACAGCGATATAGCGCCAGAGCTAGAGATTTCCCTTTCATTTTAAAGATAATAGGTATAAAAGAATATTTTTGACTAACCATAGAGTTGTGTAGCTAGTGTACATAATTTATTGTGTAGGGGTTGATATTTATTTATATAAATAAATTCGATATTTTTAACTTAAATAAAAAATACAGAAAATAAAAGAAATTTGGTTTATATTTTTTAGTTTTACAACTTAACGCATTAATCAATTATTAATTCACTAATATAATCAACAAATAAAAACAAATATCTATTAATAATATTTAATAACTCTGTCAAAAAGCCTAGATAAGTCTGCAAGCCTTTTTTGTGCTAGTGTTGGTCTCAAATAATCTTTTATTATTTTAAATTTTGAAAGCCACAGTTACAGGTTGCCAACTCTGTTTGATCAGAAATACAGGAGATCTGGTAACACTGGTCAAGACACTTAAACGCCAAATTACATTTCAAGTTACCTAATTCGACGTACACATTTAAAGCCGCTGAAACTGTAAGACTAAATGCCTGATTTGTATATATTACCTTCGTTTTTTCAAAATTACTGGTAACCGTGACCGGTTAACCGGTTTCGTAGGACCAAAAACTGTTAAAAAACGTAACCGGTTTAACCGTTACCGATTTAATCGTAATCGGTTTAACCGTAACCGGTTTAACCGTAACTGGTATAACTCTAATCGAACCGGTTAAACCTGTCACTTGTTGAGTCGTAACTGGTTTAACCGTACCCTAAACGGGTTTTAGCGAGACTGTGAACGTAAACGAATAAAAATAGTTTGAGCTCTTAGTAGGGATGCGCATATTTCTTAAAACGTCGATACTGACATCGAATGATATACCAAAAACAAAGTATCGATGGCATTTAAAGTCTGCAAGCCTTTTTTGTGCTAGTGTTGGTCTCAAATAATCTTTTATTATTTTAAATTTTGAAAGCCACAGTTACAGGTTGCTAACTCTGTTTGATCAGAAATACAGGAGATCTGGTAACACTGGTCAAGACCCTTAAACGCTAAATTACATTTCAAGTTACCTAATTCGACGTACACATTTAAAGCCGCTGAAACTGTAAGACTAAATGCCTGATTTGTATATATTACCTTCGTTTTTTCAAAATTACTGGTAACCGTGACCGGTTAACCAGTTCCGTAGGACCAAAAACTGTTAAAAAACGTAACCGGTTTAACCGTTACCGATTTAACCGTAATCGGTTTAACCGGAACAGGTTTAACCGTAACCGGTTTAACCGTAACTGGTATAACTCTAATCGAACCGGGGTGCTATTTTCAAAGTCGAGAGAATTCATTTCTCTCGAGAGAAATGTCATACGTCAACGTAAAACAGTATTTTTAGGGTCCTAAGGGCCAGTGTAAACTCACTGATTGTTTCTCACGGTTTATTTAGAGATAATTAATATCCTCCTAAGAATTTTAATCCTCGAGGCCTTTAAAAACAGCGTTTCCACATTGACGTATGACATTTCTGATGAGAATCTTGAGAGAAATGAGTACTCACACGGTTTGAAAATAGGTCCCCCGGTTAAACCTGTCACTTGTTGAGTCGTAACTGGTTTAACCGTACCCTAAACGGGTTTTAGCGAGACTGTGAACGTAAACGAATAAAAATAGTTTGAGCTCTTAGTAGGGATGCGCATATTTCTTAAAACGTCGATACTGACATCGAATGATATACCAAAAACAAAGTATCGATGGCATTTAAATGACCGAAGTGAAAAAAAACTATATTTATAAACATCGATGTTTTCAAAACTAATACATTTAAAAGTGAAACAAAATGAGACTGTATTTATTTTATAAAAAAATACAAACAAATATAAACATTTCAAATGTAATAATAAAACAAACTAAAACTAAGAAAATTATTATTTTTTAATAAATTTATATTACAGTTATCCAAAATATACAAAATATGCCACAATTAAGCCGGTGATAATTACAGTTAAACCAGTAACGGGTTTAACTGGTCACGGTAACGGTTAAACCGCCGAATCCGATCTAACCGGTTTGGTTTGATCGGACCTGTTAACCGGATAATCTGACTGGTTTACCGGATAATCTGACCGGTTAACCAGATAATCTGACCGGTTGACAGGATAATCGGACCGGTTAACCGTATATCCGAACCGATTAATCAGACATACGGACCGTTTAACCGGATAATAAAACCGGTTAACTGGATATCCGGACCGGTTATAAAAATCTGGTTAAAACCGAAACCGGCCTAAATCAGTCGAACCGGTTATCCGTTTATTACATCAGGAATTGACAGCCTTACTCTCAAGGGTTATTTGCAAAAAGTTTTTACATTGAATATTATTGGAGCTCATATACCAAAATGAGTAATGTTTTGCTGAAACTGCAAGAAGATGCCTTACGCATTTCAGAAGAAATTTAGCACCATCTATTAAAGATATTGAGAGTTTTATAAAGAAATTTCAACACTAGTATATGGGATAAAGAAAATCCAAAAGAAATATTAGAAAAACAAACGTTTTGACAGCTCTTTGACAACTATAACATTGCCTTTAAGGTATGGGGAAGTGGTGTCGATTTTTTTTGGCACCTATATTATTCAACCTTATTAAAATGCAAACTAACAAAAAAAATACCCATAACAAAGCATAATCTGAGACTATCTCTTATTTTCTTTTTCTAAAGTATCTTTTAATTATTATTACATTCATCTATTACACTATTTCCTTTAGTATCGCTAATACTATAAGCCCAAGCAATATTTTACTGATCGCTATCACAGGTTACTAAAAAAGACGTGTTTAGACTGCTAATAGTTCTTCCATTCATTGTTGAATTCTGTAAATATGCTTTCAAATGCATATTAAGTTTTTCTGCTAAATCTACGTTTACATAAAAATAACATTCTTAAAATAATTATAAAAAAAAATAATGCAGATATTTTATTTGAAATACGGTCAGAACCATTATAGATAGTTAAGAAGAAGATGAATAGTTAATAGTTGTTCCACACAGTTATTATTACAATTACACCATTCTGCTAAAAATGTTTTTATTTTTCAATTATAATTTTTCGTAAATTATAAAAAACTTTTTTGGTATAATATTCTTCTTTGTTTTGTGTGACATTGGCCCAATAGTGATAATGGACATTTTAACCTGGATTGTTCGTTAAGATTGTAAGTTTTATAAAAAATGAGTCATCATTCAAAACATTTTATTTTTCTTCGAAATAATTTTGACACTCCTCGCATTTAAATTTTAAAGTATCCCGCAATAGTGCATAGAGGAACATTCTTCTAATGAAATACCGATTTCAGAACTCTTATTGTATTCTTCATTATCTGTATCTTCTTCATTATGGGGCTAGTAGTTAATGGGTGCATTGAGCACACTTTGATCTTTGTACCCAAGCACTGCGCAGGCGCGGCTTGACGTTTTCGTTTGACGTTTTCGATTGACGTTTCGCATGACATTTTGCATGACGTTTCGTTTGACATTTCGTTTAACATTTCATTTAACGTTTCGTTTAACGTTTCGTTTAACGTTTCGTTTAACGTTTCGTTTAACGTTTCGTTTAACGTTTCGTTTAACGTTTCGTTTAACGTTTCGTTTAACGTTTCGTTTAACGTTTCGTTTAACGTTTCGTTTAACGTTTCGTTTAACGTTTCGTTTAACGTTTCGTTTAACGTTTCGTTTAACGTTTCGTTTGACGTAACGTCTTACGAAACGTCAGGGTTCATAAAATATCACGCAACTTCGTTTGTTTGTTCTTTTATATTATTCAGTTATTTTAAAACCAAAAACTCATAACCTTACAAGAATTTAAGATTTAAACTGAGAAGAATTCGCATACCTCATCTCAGTCTGTTTATAAGATCATTGAAGTGAAAAAGAGAAAACTTGTAATATACAGGGTGTTATTGAAATACACTGAATGTAGAAAAATATTATTTTTTAAAAATACCCCTTATTAAGGGAGTTATTAATTTTTGAAAATTAATTCTAAAACAAACGTACTTCACTGATATGTTGAGGATGACCTATATAAATTAGGTTTATTTACCTATTTTAAACATCAACAGTAATTAATATGCAAGTTTTTGTCAGATGACTGGTTTTTACTACCCTCGTTATCAAAAAACTAGAATATTTGATAAATGATTGTTTTGAAACTATAGATTATTAAAATTTTAGTTGATTTACGAATCTGGCTAACACGAGCGCGTCATTTCCAAGTTGGTAAAAAGTGTTGTTACGATTACTTTTAAATATTTTTTTACGATGCCACTATTTACGAATATTGAACTAACGGATATAGTGCTGGTTTATGGGGCAGCTGGAGAAAATTCTCGGCAAGCACAAATCCTGTATCGCGAACGGTTTCCAAATCGGAGAATTCCGGACTGTCGTACGTTTATTTCAACTGTTCAGCATCTAAGAGACCATGGAAAATTTGAGAGTGTCAATGCAGATCGAGGGAGAACAAGAACACAAAGAACATTGGCGGCCGAAGAAGAAATATTGGAAGCTGTTGAAAACCGGCCTCAATTAAGTTGTAGAAGACTAGGTCTTGAAATTGGAGTGTCCTCATTTGTTGTGTGGCGGACACTTAAAGAACAAGGTTTACATCCTTATCACATCCAAAAAGTCCAGGCCTTATATCCAGGTGATGAAGAAAAGAGAGTGGAGTTTTGTGAATGGATGATTCAAAAATGTGTTGATATTCCTGATTTTCTAAAAATATTATTGTATACTGACGAGGCTTCATTCACTCGTGATGGCGTGTTCAATATGCACAATACGCATATTTGGAGTGATGAAAATCCTCACGCCATTAGGGAAACTGGGCATCAAACAAAATTTTCAATAAATGTTTGAGCTGGCATAATAGATCAGTATTTAATCGGGCCTTATGTTCTCCCGAACAGATTAAATGGGCCAGGATATCTCCACTTTTTAGAAGATATTTTGCTAGTACTCCTAGAAGAGATACCGTTACAATTAAGGCAACGGATGTGGTACCTACTAGATGGCGCTCCTCCTCACTTTGATTTAAACGTACGGCAGTTTTTGAACATTAGATTTCCTCAAAAGTGGATAGGCAGAAATGGACCTACTAAGTGGCCTCCGAGATCTCCGGACTTAAATCCATGCGATTTCTTTTTGTGGGGTCACATGAAACAACTGTTTTATAATGAACCTATTAATAGTGTTGAACAATTAACCAATAAAGTTAATGCGGTAGCCGAGGAACTACGACAAAATCCAAGACTAATTTCTAATGTTCAAAGTTCTTTGGAAAGACGATTGCAAGTGTGTGTAAATAATAATGGACGGCATTTTGAACAATTACTGTAATAAACTTTATTTTGAATTAATTGGTTTTGCTACGGCAACAGTGCAATTTCTATGGGTAAGTTCAATTTCGATTTATTTTACTTCTTTAAATATGGAAACTAGTAGGTCGGAAAAGGGGACTCTTCCCCAATATTTAAATTTTAGAATTTGAAGTTAAAATTGGTGCCAATCGTTTTTGGTCATTACATACTATTCCCCATTTTAATATGTACGTGTATTTCAATAACACCCTGTATATAGGTATATCCATGATACTATAAAAAGAACATTATAATAAACCGATTGGACTACTCATTAATGAGAAAGATTGTGTTGAATAAAAAAACAATATTATATAAGCGCATTTCAGATTATTACCAAACGTTTTGCAACACCTTGTATACTAAATTGCCCGTACTTATTCCGAAGGGGTTCTATCAGCAACGTTAGCTACTTTCCTGCATTAACAAGACCCATTTCGTTTTACATGCCAATTTGACTCTAACATTATCTTTGGATGCTTTGTATCCGAAACTAAATGGGTCTGGTGTTGAACGTTTTATGTAATCAGTGTTATCTTTATGGCATCGAGCATGGTGACAATTTTCATGATAAGTTAGGTAACTCCGGAAGAGTCTGTATCAGCGAAAGATATGATTTACTGAAGAAGTATAGGGAGTGAATATTCGTGGTGTATATAGAGCCCCTTTTACATCCGTTTTCTGATTCTGTATGAAGTAGAGACGACATGACAAGTGTACGCACTTTGAGTGATGGAAAAATGTAATCAAAATGGCGACTTGAGAGTCTTTACAAAAACATACCACATATTCCTTAGACCAAAATAAGTTGATTTAAGTAAAATTACCTTAGTACAAAGTTGCTTCGTTTGGGCCTTGAAGTTACAATTTTTAAATCGTTTTTCCCATATAAATTTAAAACGGCATATGCGATTTTGCTGAAATTTGGTATATTGGTAGAGTTTTATGTGGCAAAAAAAAGGTATTAAAATTTTGTCCGATGATAATAATACATAGGCGTGGAACTTGATTTTTTAAATAATTGCACCTTTAAAAATTCTACGCCAATGGAAGAAAAGGAGTTTGAGTATGAAATTTAGATTGCGCAACTCATTTACTTTAAAAAAGGTACTCTTGATAAGACTCGATTACTCTCATGGTTTTGACGAAATTTGCATTTTAGTAATTTTAGAACATAAACCATAATTATTAAAATACAAACTGTCAAAACCATGAGAGTAAATCGAGTGTTATCAAGGGTACTTTTTTGTAGTAAATGAGTACCCAATCCAAATTTCATACCCAAACCCCTTTTCTGCCATTGGCGTATAATTTTTAAAGGTGCAATTATTTAAAAAATTAAGTTCTACCTATGTATTATTATCGGACAAAATTTTATACGATGAAAAACATAAAAATGTACTTTTTTCATATCTTCTTCAACACCTGCGTTTTGGCAATTTCAATCTTTAATAAAAATTGGCATTTCCCATGCTCGACTAAACAGTTTTAATGGAGTCAATGATTTATTTACATTGAAGTTACAATACGTATGTTTGTGTATTATTGTAAAACTTTTATATTATTATTATTATTATTATTATTATTATGTGTGAATAAATATTATTATTATTACCTCTAATCGAGACTTTTAACAAAAATACTCGATTCTTGCCATGTACGATTTTTTGAGGAATATTATTTGCCTGCAATACGTATACAAAAACATTTAAATCTAAATAAAAATATTGTCAAGGTTTAACACCTAATCTCTTGTTAACGATTGAAAGTGTTCTATCTGACTCAATAATTAAAAAAACAAATGCGTGGTTTATTAATATGGCTGTACAATATACCAATGCAGATTACTGACAAGGATTTTGTGAAGGAAATACTTGAGAGAGTGTCAGGGTGTACTCTGAAAGGTTTCCAAATCGTCGTGTACCTAGCCACCCAAGTTTTGCTGCTGTTGAGAGACGTCTTCGGGAGACCGGTTCATTTGCTCCCAACACTGTTGATAATGGAAGAGAACGTTTTGTAAGGATTCCTGAAGTTGAAGAAGACATTTTAGAACGTGTTGAAGAAGATCCAGAATTAAGCACCAGACGAATTGAAAGGGAACTAGGAGTAAGTAAAGATGTCGTTCATAAAGTGCTTAAAGAACAATTGCTATATCCATACCATAAGAAGCCAGTACAAGAATTATTAGTCCATGATCCTCAAATTCGTTTGGGTTTTTGTCGATTTGTTAATATGCAAAAAAAAGAGATCCAAACTTTGTCAAGAAGGTTCTCTTTACCGATGAAGCGGGTTTTACAAGAAGAAATTGAACATGTTTGTGCCGTTGAAAATCCGCATGCAATAAAGGTTACAGCACGAATTCAAAATTAATGTGTGGGCTGGATTAATTGGTAATTTCATTGTTGGTCTTGTCATACTTCCATGAAGATGAACTGGAGAAAATTATTTGGATTTTCTACAAAATACGTTGCCACAATTGTTAGAAGATTTACCTCTCCAATTTCGGAGAGATATGTGGTTTATGCAAGATGGAGCTCCACCACATTTTTCTTTAAACGTTAGAAACCACTTGAATGAACAATATCCACACAAATGGATAGGCAGAGGTAATGACGCATCTGTAAACTGGCCACCACGTTCCCCAGACCTAACACCGAAGGATTACTTTTTATGGGGACATCTGAAATCCACAGTTTACAGGGAACCTGTAGAAAATAAGGAAAAACTCTGGCAACGTATTCAAGATGCAATAAACAATCTTAGAGGTGATGAAGGAGTTATGGAAAGGATACATTTTAATTTTCTTCGACGTATAAATCTTTGTATGCGTGAAAATGGTGAACATTTTGAACAATTTTTGTAAAATCTCTATTTTGATTATGTTGTAAATAAATATTTTTGTGAAACTTATACACTCTACATTATTAAAACAGAAATTTGGCGAAAACCATGAGAGTAACCCAAGCAGCAAGGTGCCGTCATTATGACGTGAATTTTTGGGTTTACTCGTCAGAAACGTCACTATCCCAATTAATGACGTTACTTTGACGTCGTTTTTGCAACGTTAATTAGACGTCAATACAGACTCGTCATTATGACGTAATTTTTTAGTATTAATTTATCCGAAATACAATATCCTAATCAGTAACGTATATTTGACGTCGCATTAATGACATAGAATAGATGTCACTTAGAATTCGTCATAATGACGTTATTTTTTCGTATATTTCTGGCAATGTCATATTGTCAATTGTCAAATATCAATTGTCATTGTTTCCTGTTTCCTCCATCTTTATGATTCTCGTGAGTAAAGCTTCATACTCACTTAGGCGAAATTCGCGGATTTTTGACATAATGTGTCAAATCCATATTTAAAAATATTCTGAATTTGACACATTATGTCAAAAATCCGCGAAATTCGCCCTAGTGAGTATGAAGCTTAACAGTCGTGACCTTGTGAACGTGGTGCATTATTAAATTGTACTTTATTTGATAAGATGTTTTAGCAAAAGGTAAAAAATAGAATGTGATAAAATAATAAAGTATATTAAACCGAATTTGGTATTTTACAGATGTATTACATTATTGAGTTTGAAAAACCGGATGATGGCGGTCTGGCCGCCTTTATAAAGAAATATACTATGATATAAGACTGGTGAGTAATATTATACTTTCTTTCAGGGTATTTTTTTAATAGTTTATTTAAAAAAGAATTGTAGGGGGTCACTTGATTAAGAGCCAATTCCACCATTGTGTTAAACGGAGATTAAAATGACATTGTTAATGTAAAAATTTCATTTTAAACTTCGTTTAACACAACGGTGGAATCGGTCCTTAGATACCTTTTATCATCTCACAGACTATATTATGATCTTTTTTTTTTATTAACTTTTATTATAAACTTAGACTATATGTATATCTCTGAGAAGGTTGTTTTTACAACTAGATACACAATTTACTTTCTATCTTTAAGAATTTGTAGTGGTCTGTATTTTAATAGTTCTTTTATTTTAGATGATAATGATAAGTGATGTACCAAATTAAAAAAAAGTCGAAGTTACCTCACATCTACATTCCAAGGCTGATAAAGTACCTACTAAAAGAAAACAGGTGCCAACTAGAAAGCTGTCATTCGATGATACTGAAGATGATGAAATCGTAAAGCATGCTCGCCCACCCCCAATTAAAATCAAATCTACAATTTTAGGTATGTTGTATCAATTCCTCTAATATTCTTTTGTCATTTTATTCCTTTTGGTTTCTTGCTCATGACTTTTTTATTTACCAGTGTAATTTATTTTGTATAATATATTTTTTATGTGTTTTTTGAATTAAATAAATAACTTTCATCTTCTTAGTATTTTTAATAATTCCATCCAACCTTGGGACACCTAATAATATAGACGTCACTATGACGTTAGGTAGATTCGTGATAATGACGTCAATTTGCCTAGCCTAGGACACCCGATATACACGTTACTTTAACGTGATATCGATTCGTCAAAATGACGATATGGAATGACGTCATTTCGCTGTGACATTCTCACGTTACCATAACGTTATTTTCACGTCATCAAATGACGTAACGCACACCAGAAAATCACGTCATAATGACGGCATAATGTTGCATGGGAATCGAGTCTTATCAAGAGTACCTTTTTTAAAGTAAATGAGTTGCGCAATCAAACTCCTTTTCTTCCATTGGCGTAGAATTTTTAAAGGTGCAATTATTTAAAAAATCAAGTTCTACGCCTATGTATTATTATCGGACAAAATTTTAATACCATTTTTTTGCCACATAAAACTCTACCAATATACCAAATTTCAGCAAAATCGCATATGCCGTTTTAAATTTATATGGGAAAAACGATTTAAAAATTGTAGTGTAATGCAAAATGCGGTCATTTTTAGCATCTCCTTTTTTGTTGTATACTGTTATGTGTAGTTTGAATTGATGAACTGTATGTTCTTAAATTTTTGTTTTGATTTTCTTGAGATGTAGGTGTGTTTTGTTTTTTAAATAAAACTACAAATTTAAATTATGATTTGTAATGCTTTCAGTCTTTATTTTGTGTCTTCTTCAGTACTTTTTATTTTGGTTAATTATTTTTTTTAAGTGGGTCATTATTAAGTATTTTTTTATGTTGTTCAAAATTTCTTTAATATCCTAATATTAATAATTATATTTTAAATGATAATCGCAAAAAAAAATGTTGACATTAATATTGATTGATCTTCCTAAAAAACAAACGCCAAAGACACGCAGCCACAGCTAGGTGAGAGAAAAACGAAAGGCGTTTGAATCATACATACATGCGATCGATAAATAACTGTAAAAAGCGTTGACGTTCCATCCCTGAAGAATAACTTAATTTCCGGTGTTATTAAACATACCAGAGGTAATTTAAAAGACTCGGAGGGGTCCACGAGAAACGCTCGTTTCTGATCAACATTTAAAAGAACATTTTATTTTGAGAATTATTGGATTCGTCTAAGAAAAAGTACGAATTATAAAAAGTTTGATATAATTTTTATATTTATATTCATTTTTTTTTAAATCAAACATAAAATTTTGAAAAATAAATATTTTGATACTGATAAAGGGTATTTTAAAAACAATTTTATTAAAATTGTGAATTCAATATGTCGTAGATTGCGAATCGAAATCCGAAGGTCAGAATTATCCGAAATACGTTGTAGAATAATTTGAAAATTTGCAAACAAGTACTGCGCATGATTTTTCTCTTTAACCTTCATCTATATCACGTTCTCTACATAATGTCGTTTTTCCCGATTAAATCTGACTAACAATAACAAAGATATAAGTTTTAGGCCCTTTTGGACCGTCATTGCGCATGTTTTTTCTAATCGACGTTAATCTATACCGCATTCTCTACATAATGTCGTTTTTCCCGTTTAAATCGGACTAGAAATATTCGAGAAACACGCTAAGGCCCTTCTGGCTTTTCATACTGCGCTTGATTTTTCTGTTTGACGTTAATCTATACATAATGCCGTTTTTCCCGTTTGAATCGAACCAACAATAGCAAAGATATACGCTTAGGCTCTTCTGGCAATCACATGATTTTTCTGTTCGACGTTAAAAGAGATTTAATTCCCTCCCACTACCCCGCTTCCTCTCTATATGTCTCACTCTTACCCATTGAATCTGTACCTCTCACTCTTATACATTGGATTACTTATGTGGTCCCGTACGAACGTTGTTTTAAAATTGAAACATATCTCAAAAATCCCTCTACGAAAACACATACTTGTAGATTTGAAAAGAAGACTGTTGCCCCTGGGATTTGAACCCAGACATCTTTGTTCTGTACACAAATACTCTTAATGTCAGTAACATATCGGTATATTCTGCATTGGTATATTGTACAGCCATATTAATAAACCACGCATTTGTTTTTTTAATTATTGACAATATTTTTATTTAGATGAAACTATGGAAACCAACAGTAAATATTTTTGTATACGTATTGCAGGCAAATAATTAATATTCCTCAAAAAATCGTACATGGCAAGAATCGAGTATTTTTGTTAAAAGTCTCGATTAGAGGTGTTGAAGAAAATATGAAAAAAAGTACATTTTTATGTTTTTCATCCTATAAAATTTTGTCCGATAATAATACATAGGCGTAGAACTTGAATTTTTAAATAATTACACCTTTAAAAAGTCTACGCCAATGGCAGAAAAGGGGTTTGAATATGAAATTTGGATTAGGTACTCATTTACTACAAAAAAGTACCCTTGATAACACTCGATTTACTCTCATGGTTTTGACAAAGTTTGTATTTTAATAATTATTCTTTATGTTCTATAATTACTAAAATGCAAATTTCGTCAAAACCATGAGAGTAATCGAGTCTTATCAAGAGTACTTTTTTTAAAATAAATGAGTTGCGCAATCTAAATTTCATACTCAAACTCCTTTTCTTTCATTGGCGTAGAATTTTTAAAGGTGCAATTATTTAAAAAATCAAGTTCTACGCCTATGTATTATTATCGGACAAAATTTTAATACCATTTTTTTTTAAACATAAAACTCTACCAATATACCAAATTTCAGCAAAATTGCATATGTAAGGAATATGTGGTATGTTTTTGTTAAGACCTTTTACAGACACCCTGTATAAATAAAGTCACGATCACTTCGATAAAGGTAACTCACGAATATCTTTCAATTCTTGTTCAATTATTATTTTTGTATCGTCTAAATTAATATCTACAGCGTTTAAATCATACTTGATTTAACTTTTTTTATATTTGGTCGTCTAAATTTCATTGCAAATTAATACCTATGACGTCGAAAAATTCGTGAAAGTCATAAAGAATAAAGGTCAACATATGATTATTAGGGCAAAGTCGAGTGTTTCCTTCGTTTTATAAAGGGAGGTATTAAAAATAGTAA